>JASDQU010104061.1:258518-277002 GCA_032191745.1 Picea mariana
AATGTGGGTAATGTATTTCCATCATGGAAGGATTTTATTTCTGCACTTAGGAAACAATTCTATCCTTT
Source organism: Picea mariana (assembly GCA_032191745.1). Taxonomy (NCBI): domain Eukaryota; kingdom Viridiplantae; phylum Streptophyta; class Pinopsida; order Pinales; family Pinaceae; genus Picea; species Picea mariana. The sequence goes on from JASDQU010104061.1 coordinate 258,587, forward strand.
GGGTTATAAAGAAAAAGCAATAATTGAATGGCAATCTTTAAAACTAAGAAAAGGACAAACAATGCAAGAATACACCGATGGATTTAGAAAAATGACATTAATGTTAGACATTCCTTTGCAAACACAAGAAACCCTTATGAAGTATATAGGAGTTTTACCTGCGCATATTAGAAACACTGTTTTCATGTTTGGACCCACTAACCTTGATGAAGTTTCTGTTCAAGCTACGTATATTGAAGCAGGGAAAGCAGGTGTGTTAGGGGAATCGTCGTCTTCGAGGAAAGATGACAAGAGGAAAAGGCATGGCAATGGCAACAATGAAAATACAGTGTCAAAGAAAGAAGGAAAGCCCTCTTGCAAGCATTGCAAGAAAGAGGGACATGATGAGGACAGATGTTGGCAGTTGCATCCCGAGAAGAGGCCAAAGTGGTTCAAAGAAAAGAAGGGAACGCAAACAGTGGCAACGACATCAAAACCCACAGACTAGGGATCGGATTCAGGTGATGAGTCAAAGATTTCATTGGTTGGTATGACAGGTAAGAATGGTGAAGAGATTGATTGTAGAAGCAACTTGTTTCATATAAGGGTAATGATGTGACACACTAAGATAGACACATTAATCGACAGTGGATCTCAATCTAATCTAATCTCAGAATAATTAGTTAAGCAATCGAGGTTAAAAACACAAACTCATCATAAGCCTTACACACTTAAATGGATGAGCAATCATCATCAAATGCACACAACAAAACAGTGCACAATCAAATTTGCAATTTCATCTAAGTATGTGGATGAAGTAACTTGTGATGTTGTGTCGTTAGGAGAATGTGAAATGATCTTAGGTAGTCCATACTTATTTGATCGTAAGGCAATATTCTACAGGGCAAAGAATCAATATCAATTCACTAAAGCAGGTCATGATTATGTGGTTCATGCTCATCATGTTAAGGCAAATAAAACACTTCAAACAATGGAACAATTAACGAAGGTAGTGCAAGCAAGCAATAAACCAATAATTGTTTCAAATGAAGTAATTGATATTAAGCAAGAACAAGACATGGTTGTTGAATGGAAAATCAATCATAAGTTGCTTCAAGATAAGCTCATGTTGTGCAAATATTTCAAGTATATCAGCTCATTTGCAGTCATCTTTTTGATACTGTCATTAGCAATGTTTTCTACATGGATGATAGTGGCTTCAGTAAGATGTAACAGGGTTCAAATGGCTAACAATATACTGTCAGTTGTCATGATTGTGTTACAGCTGATGTTGATGAGACAGGTGCACAGGACAAAGTTCAGAGACAGAGAGCAAGCTGGGTGGCCTATCTTGAGCTTGTTGACTGGTCAGTAACCTTTTGGGGACCAAAAGGTCTTATTGTGGGGAGGTGTGATCTGAAATCGGATCTAGAAGCCTGACAAGGCTTGAAAAATGCTAAAAAATGAAAGTGCTTAGAATGCAAAGAAACCTATGCCATTGCGTCCATCTCATCTTCCTGATTCCAGCGGTATATTTACTTTTTCAAATGGGCTCTGTATGGAGAAGATATCGCGTTCTGTTCAAAAAGCCAAACAGGTAAAAATAATGGATGCTAACTGTGCAGTCCGTACGAATGCTGAAGTGGCATGACCGTACGCTGATGTGGCGGCCATATGATGACATGGCAGAGGTGACACGACAGTTTTGGATTGGCTGACATATGGGTGAATCGTGTTGTGACACGTGGCATCATTTTCGGCAAATGGTGTGGTGCCACGTGGCCCAGTCATGGGCTGCCACGTGGCACCCCGATATTGGTTATTGGTTGCTATTTCAAAATTGAATTGGGTCCGTGGGGGTCGAACCCCGGACCTCCCCTTTGGGCTCTGCGCTTTGGTAGAGTGTGGGGTACCATTAGCCCACACCGTATTCCTTGTAAACTATATGTAAAATAATTTATTTAAGTTTGTTTTATATGGTGGTTGGCGCGGGGGTCCGGGCTGGGGCTTAGCCCCAGCCCCCGGTCACGTTTGCATTACCATATGGCTACGTATAACGGTTGGCACATTTTAAAATTGTGGTTTGAATGGTTCAAACGACCCACCATGTGGCGTGGTATCATTTGCCTATGGACGAAGCCCCATTTTTGTAAATGCGCAGTCATATTATGAACCCATGTGCCCAGGTGCTAGGCGGTTAGGGGCTGGCGGACCCATAACCGTCCTATGGTTTGCACCGTTGGAGTGGTTGCAGYCGGTGCTGGGTTTTCACGCTTTATATTGCGTGTGAGCTGGGTTCATGCAAAGAGGGTGCAATTTGTAGATGTAGAGACAGCAAGAGTGAAGGGGAAAACTTCCAGGAGGCCTAACTTCTTCATTTTTTGACCAATTGAGGTGCCGAAAGAGCCCAGACAGGGGTTTTTGGACRTTCTGAAGCCATTGGAGTAGTGATAACAGAGTTATACTAAAGGGAAACCAAGCTAAAGCCATTTTGATGCAGAGAAGTTTTTGAGGAGGAGACGCTGTCGGACCATTTCTGGGAGCTTCGAATGTCCGTTTTGCGTGCCATTTTCTTTGCATGGTTCTAGAGATCTGGAAGAACATGACCAAATTAGTCTTGTAGCCATTTGGAATTGCAGAGAGGTACTTTTGAGCTTTTGAACAGAAATAAAGAAGCCTCCCCCACATAGAAAAAGGGCCGGAGATGTAGGCAAAGTTGTGCCGAACTCCGTTATCAATCTGCGTGTTATGGTTTGCTGTTTATTCTTTCATTTCAGATCTACAAATGTATATATGGCTGTCATAATTCCTCTTCTTTCCTCATTCTTCACTAAGTTTTCTCAAATGGTTAATTAACGCGTGCAAAATTAAAACTCAACCATAAGTCATTAAAAGATCCTACAGATCACTATGTCAAGATAGATTGTGAGTAGCTATCAGATCCATGGTATCAGAATCCTTGGAGAAAGAAGTGTGTGGGGAATGAAGGATAGTTGGAAGGAACCTTACAAAATCAAGGCCATGGTTGTAATCTCTCTTTCACATTTAATATGATTCTTTCCTATAAAGCTGCTTGTGTTTTATTGTATGATTCCTTGATCACATACATAAGTTTATATTGAGTTTATGCTATTACTATCACTTTGGTTGGTTGTGTTCTTTTGCAGGTTCATCATTGTATGAGCATTGGAACGGAGCTAGGATGGCGATGGCGAGAGGAAGCGACATTTAAACGGTATGTCACCCATCCCTCTTTGGTTAGTAAATTCAATATCTAAAACTTAAGGAAATCATCATGTTCTGGTGTGTTTTGTTCTAGATTTAGGTGGATATAGGGAGATCAGTTAGTGTCTGCACCTATCAATTAGTCCGATAAAAAAATTGGCGACTCCACTAGGGAATGGATTGTTTCCTAGTTAGTCTTTTTTCCCTTCCTTTGATTGCTTGTTTTATGGTTTCTGAGTCTGTGGGACATCCATCCAGACTCTTTGGATCTAGAAGTTCACTTAGATTCCCTGTCCTTTTTCAAAATTTTCTTTTATTACAGACATTCTCGCACTGTACCTCTTTATGGCCTACGAGAACCATTGATGTTCACACCCTGTTGTTAGAACCAGTGCAAACTTCTCGCACCCTACCAGTGTCTACTCTGCGAGAATACCTACTTCTTGCACCCTACCAGTGCCTAGCCTGTGAGAATACCTAATTCTCGCACTGTACTCTATTACTAGGCTGCGAACTTGTTTGTAAACTTTTTTGGATTGGGTCTTGTCATCTTTTGATGACCCAGTTTTGCTTTGATCAGCTGGATTGAGATTTTGGAGCCTATATTGATCTGCTTATAGTCTGCTTGACATCCTTTGAGTTGATTTTAGCCACTTTTGGTTTGTTTGGTTTTGAAGGATTAGTCTCTTGCTTTGAGTGTCTTTCAATTACAAAGCATGTGTTTTATTTAGAATTGTTTAAGGAAAGATGAGATTTCTTTTGAATAGTTCGCTTTAAAAGAAAATTTTCAGTTTGGGTTTCTTTTTTTTAAGAAAGTTCATTATTGCTTTTAGTGAAAATTTTGAAACAAAAAGATTTAATTTCTTGATTTATATTAGATTGGGGGCATCCTTGCATTTGAAGTAGTGAAATTGCATGATTCTTGGCATTTTTTTATCTTAAATTATGAAAAATTTCCCCCCTTATGGCCGGGGGGGGGGGGCATGAATCGTGCATTGGTGTTCAGTACCTTTTTCTCATTTCTTGAGAATCTTGATATTGATGAGTTTAATATATTTTGGGACATCGTGTATATGGGAATGATAAATGTTTTCTCCTTCTCGTAGCATAGCTTTCATCGAAATGAAAAGATTGCATCTTCATCTCTTTGCACAACTTTCCAGTCGGTCAAAACACCATATTGTCCATGCCATTTTACTTTTGTGTAACAACAACCATAAAATAAAGTGCTTATAAAAATTGATTAGACATTTTTATCTTTTCTGGTAGCAAACCTACATTAGATTAATTGTAGGGCTTTGGAATAGGTGTGAAAGATAACTTTCCAAAGTTGCAAACAAACATAGAATCTTGAGTTAGGGAGTGGTTAAATCCACTTATTACATATTGTCCTGGGAAGCCCTTCTAACACAAGGGTCAATCATGAGGTCACATTGAGACTAGCAGAGTTACTCACCCTGCTTTGTTGGTCTTGGTGTAGAGGTTGCGCATATTATGGGGGTCGCTTGAGAGGTATACCAACAATGATGAGTGGAAGCCTTTCAAGTTGATTTCGGGCTAGATACCATGCCCTTGCACGTGGATCAGACTGTCGACTGTTTCCCCAGGCATCACTGTAGTTATTGGTAACCTTTGTGGCATATCTCTTTAGGGTCTTTACACAAGGTGACTGTGGAGGGGCAACTCTTCACAGTACCTAGAATCGACGTTGGACAAACTCACTTGGGCTCCTTGGAGGGTATACCCATGATTATGTGTGGGAGATTGCACCAGGGTGTAAGTCCATTAAGCAGGTTGTCAATGTAACTTTTCCACCCGCTCTATCACAACCCCTTCTTACTTTGTTCTTGCGACATTGGATTTCATCACCAACTAGTGTGCTTATTGTGAGAAGGTTTTGTTTTTTTGCTTGCTTACTAGATTTTTCGCATGTGCTGTTTGTTTTCCCTAGTAGACTCTAGGTTGGTTTTTTTTTTATATTGCGTCAGTTCCTGAAATGACTAATGAAGGAACCCTTGATCCAGGGGAACCTTTTTTTTTTTCCTTCTTACGAAAACATTGGTCCTCCTCACATTGCTACTTTGAGCCTTCCAGGTCTCACAATTGTATTACCAGTATGGTTGTTTTCCACTCGGGTAATCCTGAATGCAGTAAGTTCTTTGGTCGTAAGCACTTCCCCCCAAGAGAATCAACCTCATGTTGATCCTTCACCTTCTTCACTAGTAAGGTCTTCTTCGCCTTCTTCCCTTATAAGGTCACCTTCTGTTTCATCTTCTTCATCGAGTGAAAGTTCTGAAGCTAGTAAACCAATGAATAAGAAGAAGAAGAAAAGAAAGATTAAGAGGAAGAAAGATAAACAAGGGTCAAAACCTCCAACCACTGTCAAACATGTTGGAAAGAAACCAGTTATTGTTAATCATGCTGGGAGTGTTGATGATGTCAAGATCACCCAAACAACCTGTAAGCCCAAGTACCCTTGAAGGCTTTGTAAGGGTAGCCATCTTCTTAAGGATTTCCCTGGTCTATCCAAGGTTATAGAAGTATGGTCTACACACCCTGAACAACCCATGTCATTAGCCTCTGAACAACATACTAATGACCTCCCATCAACTAGTCATGATACTGTTGGGAAGAAGAAAAGTAGAGTCAAGTTCCCATGCATGTTATGCAAAGGGAGTCATCTCACTCACCTTTGCCTTTGTATGGACGAAGCCTCTAAATTACTGGAAGACATGACTGTTTCACAACCTCAACTTCCAGTTGCTTATCGTAAGCTTTCTCTCAAACCTCCAATAGTTGATGGAATGATCACTCCAGTCCCTTCACCAGTCAATCCGGTTGATCATGTCCTCAATCTAGTCATGTCCTTAGTTGAACCAATTGACAAAGTGGTTGATCCGATACCTTCCTCGATCAATCCCACTCTCCCCTCAGTGAGTGAAACTAAAACGGTCGATCTGATCCCATCCTCGGTCGTTCCCACTCTCTCGTTAGAGAGTGTCACCCAAGTGGTCGATCCGTTTCCATCTGTTGACCCCATTCTCTTCTTGGATAATGAAACTCAAGTGGTCGATCTGATCTCTCCATCAATCGATCCTACTCTCCCTCTAGAGAGTAAACCCGATACTGCCCATGTTTTTCTCGTTGATACAGAATCTACCATGCTGGGGGCTATTCCTCCTTCCATGGATCCTCCTCCAAGTAATGAGGCCATTTGTTTTGATTGGGGTGTGCTAGCTGGATCTCGTCTTCCCTCTTACATTCCTTTCCATATTACAGTACAAGTTTTTGTTTAGGACGTTCTTCAAATGTTGATAGATGAAGGTTCGTCTGTTAGTATTTTGTCCTCTATTGCTTGGCAAGCTTTGGGTTGTCCTTCACTTGTGCTGGTTACACAGAATCTGTTATCTTTTAATAGAAGAACCAGTCAACCTTTAGGGACCCTTCCCCAATTTCCTGTAACTTTAGGAGGGAAAACTGTCTTTATTGACGTTATGGTAGTCCAAGATCCCTTGGATTTCTCTTTACTTCTTGGGCGGGATTATGTCTATGCCATGAAAGCTATTGTGTCCACTCTTTTTCGTGTGATATCTTTCCCTCATGATGGAAGAATGGTGATTGTTGATCAACTTTCATTCATTGACCCCGCCTAGATTTCCTCCCTTAATGGTTCTTATATGCAGATGGTATCACCCCCACCACAGGTCAATTATGTGGCGTTGTCGCCCATGAATTCAACTTCTGATGACTTAGATCTAGTAGTTGATATGGTGATCTCTTTGATAGGGTTGTTAGAGTCTGATATCTTTACTCCTATTGCAACCCTCGACATGGTGTCCTTCTAGAGTGTGTTTCTTCCTTCCAGCAAAGATCTCTTGGAATCCATGATCGAGTTTTGTCCCTTGACATGGTCTCCTTCCAGAGAATTGTCCTCTTGGTATCCACGATCAAGAAGACTCCGAGGATAGTTTTTGCGTCTCTGAGGCAACCTCGTTAAAAAATGAAACAGAGGTCTTTGAGCATGGTTTTTTGATTTCAATCTCATTAAAAAATGAAACCACTTAAGAGGATAGTTTTTTCGTCTCTGTGGAAACCTCGTTAAAAAATGAAACAGAGGTTACGAGCATAGTTCTTGTTTCTGTGTCAAGCTCGTTAAAAAATGAAATAGTTTTCCCCTTCTCTGTTTGAGTCAAGTCCTTCGTCTAGTATTTGAAGCTTCATTTCCTCTGCCTTTATCATTGGATGAAACAAAGCTTGGGGGGAAATGCTTATAGCCTCTGGACTTCATGCTAAAGTTAGAGCCACTAGCTTCTTAAGCTGGGGGCTAAGTACCAACCATGCGTTGGGAAGTCGCAAGCATAGTTTTCTATGGTTCAAGATTGTGTAAAAATGAAATCACTTACCTCAAGCATAGTTTCCTCTAGTTCAAGCTTGTGTAAAAATGAAACCAGGTCCAAGCATAGTTTTTTTTTTTTTAAAGCTTGCATAAAAATGAAAACAATCCCGAGCTTAGTCTTTGTTCTTTCTCATGCTCATAAATACATGAGAATAAGTTACCGAGCTTAGTCTTTGTGCTTTCTCGTGCTCGTAAATACATGAGAATGCAACTGAGTATACTTTTATCACTTTTTCGAACTCGTAAAGGTTATACGAAAAACGAACCCACTGGAGTTCCCTTTAAGCTCTTTTCAGACTCTCTAAACATGAAAATATTGTCGAGCGACCTTGTTCTTTTCACGCTTGTTAAAGTATTTGAAGAAAACGTTCGATGAGTGGTAGTTTATCACTTTTTCGGTCTCGTCGAACTAATTTACGAAAAAGGAACTGGGAGAGTTCTCTTTAAGTGTTTTTCAAACTCTCTAAACATGAAAAACCCTTGAGTTTTCTTTCTTTGGACTCGTTAAACAAACATTGAAAGGCCCATATGGGACTGAACCACTCATTCTTAGGGTTCATTAAACATACTCCGAGGGACTCATCTGAAGGATGAGCTTAAATTGACAATCATATGTTATCCTCCTCAAGCTTGCGTAAAAATAAAGAGGTACTCACCAGAAATGGTGGGGAAAAAAATTGGGAAAGAAATGTATCTAAACCTGTATTATGTGGGAGAGTCAATTTTGAACATGACACCCTTTCACTCACCTTGTGTCTAGGTTGGGAAATCCACTTGTCTCCTGATCATACTCCTTTATAAGATTACAAATTGGTATGTGATCCCTGTTGTTGAGTCAGTGTTTCCAAGACAATTGTCATGTCGTCAATATGTTCAAAATGAAGCTCAACTCGAAAAGCCTTCTATTGCGTCGACCATTTCTGCAGTCCTTAAGCCTTCTATTACATCGGCCATCCCTGAGTCAATCTTGAATCACTTGTTACTCTAATCTACTTCAAATCTTGTTACCCTATTCGTGTCATTGATGTGGGATACATTAAGGCCCTCCTGTGATGAGTCTTTTCCTATCGACTTCAACTCATTGTCTAGGAATTAGACTTAGAAACTAATTGGTACCTTGGAACTTTCATGCCTCAATGGCAAGTTTCCTCTCTTTCGACAGTGGGTTTTCATTATTGACCCCTGATCGGGAGATTCCGTCGAGTGTTCAACTTCATCTCATTAATTCACATTCATTGGATTGTACTAGTGTACCTTGGGATTCATTGACATTAATGGTGATTTCCCTCAAACTTGTAAACGGTATACACTAATGACCGGTAATCAAGTGGTTCCTACCATGTTCAACTTCGACACATGTATTCACATGGTTGGATTCGTACTATAGAGTGGTGGACATGAAGACCCTGGATATTTTTTGACAGATCCAGGTTGTGTTGGAGCATATTCAATGTACTATTACATAGATACACATTGTATGTCTGGTGGCTATGTTCAAATTTGAGTCTTTAACACATAGATCCACAATGTATTTTTGGTGGCTATGTTCATATTTGAGTCATATCAGCATGGATCCACAGTGTATGTTTGGTGGCCATGACCTGTCATACTTGACATGGATCTTTGCATGTCGACATTTATGTTTTGAGTCATTTGTATTCTAAGTATGGGAATGCCTACCTCAGTGATGATATATTATTGTACTGTATTTCCTTGTTTGTTGGCAGGTTTCCGACCGATTGTTCCTTGTTCCTTACACACACTCAACAAAGTATTTCAGCTATCACTTTATTCTAACTTCATACTTTGGGGGCTCTCTGTTACACATTATTTTCGTCATCCCTATGACCGTTAATGATGTAAACCTATCTATTGCCTTCAGAGGGGTCAGTGGCTTGAGTTCCTGAAGAGAGAAGGGAGAATAACTTTTCCTGAGAAAAGAAGTTGCATTTTCCTGTGTAAAAACCCTATAAAAAGGGAAGTTCATAGGTTTCCATATAGGCATGGTGTGAGAATGCCTAATTCTTGCAGGTTGCACCATAGTTGGGTTGCGAGAGGTTCGCAGGTTGCACTATAGGCAGGGTGTGAGAATGCTTACACGTGGGAAAAATGAGCGTTTTCTTGAATCTTCTAGAAGGAGAAACTTCCATGGTGAGGTGGCATCCGAATGGCTTGGATATTACTCGCTTTCATGATTTAGTGGGATCATCCTAACCTCCTCACCTTATCCTCTTCAACTTATAAAAGGAGAGGAGTTCTCATGGATAAAGTTAGCTTTGGTTGGATTTGGAGCTTTTGAGCTTTTTAGTTTGGCTAAGTGGTTTTTGGCTTGGGATTGTTAGCTTGTTTAGAGTGGCTTTGAGATTTGCTATGTCAAGATATATTGTGAGTAGCTATCAGATCCATGGTCTCAGAATCCTTGGAGAAAGAAGTGTGTGGGGAACGAAGGATAGTTGGAAGGGACCTTACGACATCAAGGCCATGGTTGTAATCTCTCTTTCACATTTAATATGATACAATAATATGATTCTTTCCTATAAAGCTTGTTATGTTTTATTGTATGATTCCTTGATCACATACATAAGTTTATATTGAGTTTATGCTATTACTATCACTTTGGTTGGTTGTGTTCTTTTGCAGGTTCATCATTGTATGAGCGTTGGAACGGAGCTAGGATGGCGATGGCGAGAGGAAGCGACATTTAAACGGTATGTCACCCATCCCTCTCTGGTTAGTAAATTAAATATCTAAAACTTAAGGAAAGTGTCATGTTCTGGTGTGTTTTGTTCTAGATCTAGGTGGATCTAGGGAGATCAATTAGTGTCCACACCTACCGATTAGTCCGATAACAGTCGGCCCCTAGGGGGTTTGGAGTTACTGGTTCCACGGTAATCTGTGGATTATCGTTTGATGTGGTTGTTGTTTGAGGGAAAATGTTGTCGTCAGAGCGACTTATTGTTACTATAGGTGAGTGGGTAGGTGCGGGAGGAGTCTTGCGACCTCCATGTTCCATCAATAGTATTCAGGCCCTCCTTCTAGCGCCATTTGTTGATGGGCAAAATTGACCGTTCGTCAATTGGAAGAGTGAATCCGGTCCGGGGTTGTCTAATTAACCCAAGCCATTTGGATTGACTCACTCTGACGATTTTAATGGCTCTGTTAGCCAATCTAAAGTCCTAAAGGAAATGAAAAATAAATAAAAGAAATGAAATAACTCACTAATTACTAATTAGTGAAATATATACCTACATCTAAATATATATACAGTTTATTTAAATAATATATTAATATGATAATTCTGTGTATCTAATTAATATATACAATATGTACAAATTACGAGTTTTAATATGAACTCATAAAAAATCGAATGTAAAATGGTTCTTTTAATGAAAGTAATAAAGAAAGAAAAAGTACTACGAGTTTTTGGTTTGTTTTTTAATCTATATGCATTCGTAAGATCAAATGTTAAAACTACTATTTAAACAGAAAAATATAGACACTAAAAATTATACTATATATAAGAACTTCTATAATAAGCAAGCAAATGAAATAAAAGAACAAACTAACCTATTAATCACTTGAGGAGTATGCATCCAATTGTTCGTGTAAATCGTACATCAGTCCATCCACAAGATAAATCTGTTGTGCATCTTCACACTCTATGGTACAAAAGCTAAACTATTCATTGACTGGTGTATTTAATTGATAAAACAACAGAACACAAGATAATTACAATGATATAATAGACTACAAGCGATAACACATGAGATAAATCCTACAGTTACAACTTGCATTTAATCAATCAACATATTTAAGGTAAACCTCATAACATGAATTGAAATATCATTCAATTGTTTTGATAAAATCATGAACCATAAAATCATGAACCATGAAGGAAAACTATCTTGACAACAAAACAATCTGCAAAGACGAAAACTATCTGCAGTCATTCAATTACCAAGATAAACAAATTATAGATCACAACAACATTCACAGATGACTAAAGCATAAAGTAAATATTTGTTATGTCTAAATTTGAGTATAAGTTGTTCACAATAAGCTCCAGGCCAAGATGCCTTTGATTACAAAAATGATGGGTTTATAAAGGCCTCAGAAAAGATATTTGTTTATGTTTTTGAGATCAAATATTTATTTCAAAAATAAAGGGGGATGCAATCACCCTGATCCTATTAAATCCTCCAAAACTAACAACAGTTCATTTCTGTTCATATAAAATTCATCAAAGATATGACGGTAAGGTCTCAAGGATGCCTCAGATCAATTTGTAATCATGGATTCCTGAATATCCTGAAAGAAAAAGGAAAATAGAAATATTTTAGATACATTTTCAACCACTACTTTACACAATTCGAATTAACATAACTGGCTACAGAATCTTGCGATTCTGTAGCTAGTTATTAGTAAATGAAATCCAATTTATTGTAAAATAAAGCATTCTAATTTTAACAAATAATCCTATTTTAAGATGAAGAATCATACCTCCAACTATGAAATCAAATCGTATTAGGAAACCTTGGAATTCACAATGGATGTTGCATCCTCCACATTTTTAAATACTACATTGCCTGTTGTCTTTATACGTTTTTATTTGCCTTGAATAAAAGATTCGAGTCTATGGTTTTCGCTGGTTAAGACATTGATCTGATCCTTTAAAGACTTAATCCGTGACTGTAGGATAGGGATATTAGTATAATATCTATCAATCCATGATATACAGACTTCACAATTTGACTGTGCACGGTTGCCTGGGAACAAACTTGGTTGTGAACCGGAGAACCTTCCATACTGACAGTGGATTCATTAACCAATTTGACACCATGAAACTCTGGATTGTTTTTCAAACAGGTAGGTAAATAGTCAACAAAATTGTAGGGCCGATCAAAGTGTGGCTCGAATGAATGAAGGTCTTCTACAGCAAGGAACCTATCAATTTCATAGTCTGAACTCTCATGGACTTTGATCATACTAATCGAACTCGAATGAGAGTTCGAATTGTTATGAAGCCTCCTAGAAATTAGCCTCCCGACTCTCTTGTTCTTAAAATTTATATCAATATTTCTCTTAGATCTCTTTCCTGTAGGTTTCTTTAAATTTTTAACACAGTCATTTGGATGTATAATCTGCTGACAGGCATGTTCAATAACCTTTGGATCGATCAAGGGTTTGCTGTAAGGAGGTGAGACACAGGTTTGGGGAGGTGAGAGAGATGTCATTGGGTGGACAAGGGTCTCCTCAACCATGATTTTATCTACCTCCTCCAGATCAGGGTTACCATTGCCGTTTCGGGTTATGAATGAATCCTAGCTGTCATTCTGTAACTCTAATTGATGCATAAGCAAGATTTTAATTAGGCCGTGATGGAAGAGGCTAGAGTCTGACCATTTTTTTTTGTATATGCCCATTTTATAAAGACTCCTTAGTAAGTAATATGTCATGTTCAAAGGAAATCCCATAAAAATCATAAGTAGACGCAAATGGTACAAAAACACAAGCTCGAAACGTCCCTCACAAGTAACAAATTGCTTTACCACAGTGAGCAATTTTTTCCACCGAGATTTTAGGAAGGAAATGGGCATATCTTTATCACACTCTTTTATTTTCCGAGATGTAAACAATAGGCTCGAAGGAACTTCTTCCACTTTTTCATTTTTAAACCACCTTTGACCGCTTGTAGGTGGCCCTGTAGCTTGACTCAAGAAATCCTCTATAACCTCCAATTGTACATCACCCACCTTTTCTCTACACCCACCAAAGGAGAAAGTGAATTCCTGGGCAACTTGTAAATTGAAACCCTGAAACTTCCTAATGAAAACGAGCCAACCACTTCTCTCCAAATCTTCTCTAGCATCGTCATATAAGAGCATAGTTTGAATGCCGTTTGGTTCAACTCTCACAACATAATCCATGATGGATGAAAGGGTAGTGAATTAGACACAGCATACAAGGAGGGTTTGTGAGACATTCTAGAGCCATAACCTGAGCCTATGAAATTCCAACAGTGAACAATGTATGAACATAAACTCATAACGATTAGACGGGTGTTTAATTGAAATGCATGTGAAGAGGGTTTACAAATCCCAAGTCCAGTCTTGGGAATGATGTTTGCCTGCAAATCATAACGCCATCTTTGCATCTAGTATGAGTCTAGGATCAAATCATTAAAATGAAAATAAGTGCGTGCATTGTGGGTTCTATCACAAGGTTTGGGTAAATAAAAAATCAAAGGTTTAGCAAAAGAAACGTATAGCCAAGACTCAAACAAAACCATACCAAAATGAAATCGTTGGGGTCCTTTGTTTATATAACCATCAATCTCTAAGCATGCTTGGTGTTGAAAGGATCAAAACAAAGAGAGTAACTTTTCATGGAAAGGAACCAAACTTCATTAATAAACTGTATGAACAATTTTCCTTTGACGATTTTTAGAACAGAAAGGTAACACAGTCGCAAATTTTCATGCTTTGTATTCATGCTTCCAGTCATGAACGAAGCATGAAAGAAAATAATAGGAAACAATGACAACTTTCAACTGTCATTTTGAAAATTGTGTCATGAAGAGCAATAAAAATAAATGACTCTAGTTAGGCAGCTATGTAGATCAATTAATTGGTATAAAAAGTTAACAAACATGTTGAGCTGCCAACACAGGTACAAAGTATTTTTCAATGGATATTTTTTTTTCTGTTCTAACTTTGGTCACAAAGCTATAAATTGTTCTTTAAGATTTAGATATGAACAATCACGTTTTTCAAAGAATAATTATCTGCCACCACAAAGATTGAGACAACCAAGCAACAAACAATCAGAGATTATAAGTCATGTGATGACTGGGAGGACACAGGTGAAACATAACAACAGTTATGAGCATTAAAATCGTTATGATCTGTTATTCAATGAACCAAAATGTTACAACTGCCATAATTATGGACATAAATATGTAGACTATCGCTTAAGAAACTATAAGCCAGATCTGAATCTTGCTGCTGAAAATTTCAAGGTTTGGAAGAAGAAAGAAGATGACAAGTGTGGACTAGTATTATCAGCCCAAAGACAAAATAATCCCTGGCATATTGATAGTGGATGTTCTAAACATATGACTGGAGACAAAAGTAAGTTTCTAACTCTAAGTGAAAACAAATCAAGAAATGCAACTTTTGGAAATGATGCACCAGGAAAAATAAAAGGTAAAGGAATGGTAAGTCTGAGTAATGGAAAAGGAAAAACTCAAGATGTGTTATTTGTAAATGTTTTGAAACACAATATGCTTAGTGTCAGTTAATTCTATGACCAAGGATGTGAAGTGGTTTTTACTTCTAAAGATTGTAAAACAAAGTCTATGAATTTAGGACAGTTGGTTGCAAATGGGATAAGAACAAAAAACAATGTCTATGTGTTAAAAGAAGAAAAAGAAGAATGCCACTTAAGCAAGTATGATGAAAGCTGGATATGACATAGGAGACTTGGACATCTAAATTTTGATCATATAATCAAACTTAGAAACAATGGGGCATTAAAGTATCTTCCAAAGATATCAAAGCCATATGATTCTGTTTGTAAACCATGCCAGATAGGAAATCTTACTCGGACATAGTTCAAATCTAAAAACTTCCCTTCAATAGAAAAACCTCTCCAGTTAGTACATATGGATTTATGCAGACCATCAAGGAAAGAAGGTACAGGAAAATAAAACTTTTTTATGTTGATTATTGATGATTATTCTAGACTAACATGGGTTGCCTTTTTGAAGGAAAAATCTGAAGCATTTGAAAAATTCAAAGTGTTTAAAGATCTAATTGAGAATCAAACAGGAAAAAGGTTGAAAGTAGTAAGGTCTGATAGAGGAGGAGAGTTTAGCTCATGGAACTTCAAAGAGTTCTGTTATAAACATGGGATCAAAATATAGTACACAATCCCAAGGAATCCATAACAAAATGGAGTTGTTGAGAGGCAGAATAGATCAGTACAACAAATGGAAAGATCAATGATGAATGAAAGGAATATACCTTATACATATTGGGTGGAAGCAATCCATATAGTTGTTCACATTCTTAACAAATCTCATCTCAGGCCACATAGTGACAAGACTCCTTATGAACTATGGTTTGGAATACCTGCTTCAATCAATCATTTTAAAGTCTTTGGGAGCAGATTTTATATCAAGAATACTGATGAAAATATTGGCAAATATGATGATAGGGATGATGAAGGCATATTAATAGGTTATGATATAAATAGTAAATTATACAGATGCTAGAATAAGAGGCTGCATAAATTGGTTGATTGTATCGACATAAAGGTTGATGAAGAAGTCTCAGTCAGAAATGTAAGCATTGTTGAACCAATCACATAAGATATAGTTGAAGATGAAGATGAACAGGTCCAAGGATCATAAAGGGAAGAATCTAAATCATATGAAGATACAAATACTCAGGCTGACACAAATCAACATAAAGAAACAAAGCCACCTCTCAGAATTGTTAGAAATAATCATCCCGAAATTCAGATAATTGGAGATATAAATAAAGGAGTTCAGACAAGAAGGAAATTGATTAAAGACTCAGAAAAATCTCATGTTTCCTTTTTTTATCTATGATTGAACCTAAATTTTTTGATGAAGCCAACCAACATGATGATTGGATTAGAGCTATGAATGAAGAACTTGATTAGATTGAGAAGAACAATACTTGGCAGCTTGTTCCTAGACCTGAAGATAAGAATGTAATAGGCTCCAAATGGGTGTTCAAGAATAAAATGAATGAAATAGGACAAGTTGTTATGAATAAAGCCAGATTGTTCTGTAAAGGGTATGCACAAGTTGAAGGTCAAGATTTTGATGAAACTTTTGCATCAGTGGCAAGATTGGAAGCCATCAGAATGTTTCTTGCATATTCATGTCATAAGAACTTTAAAGTGTATCAGATGGATGTTAAGTCAACATTTATTAATGGAGATCTAGAGGAAGAATTATATATGGAGAAACCTGAAGGATTCTCATTGACAAATAATCTTGTTTATGTTTGCAAGCTGAAAAAGGCCTTATATGGACTGAAACAAGCACCACGAGCTTGGTATTATAGATTGGACAATGTTTTACAAGACAAAGGGTTCAGGAAAGGTACTGTTGACAACAATCTCTACATTAAGTCTTAAGGTGATAATTTACTAGTTGTTTTGGTTTATGCAGATGATATTGTTTTTTACTGTACTAATGAATCCTCTATCCAGTGGTTTGCTAACTCTATGCAAACAGAGTTTGAGATTTCCGTGATAGGAGAACTGTCATACTTTCTTGGTTTACAAGTAAATCAAAGTTCTGCAAGAATATTTACCTCACAAGAAAAATATTTGAAAGAGATGTTGAATAAATTTCATATGGAAGATTCTTCTTCTGTTAGTACACCTATGGTGTTTGGTTGCAATATCAGTAAATATGGTATTTCACCTGATGTTGATCAAAGGACATATCACTCAATGATAGGTAGTCTTCTGTACATGACAACATCCCGTCCTGATATAATGCAAGCTGTTGGAATGGTAGGTCATTATCAGTCTGCTCATAAACAAATTCATTTGGTATCTGTACCAAGGATATTCAAATACTTGAAGGGAGCAATGACTTATGGTTTGTGGTATCCCATAAATCAGAATTTTCAGTTAACTGCTTATTCAGATGCAAATTGGGAAAATTGTGTGGATGAGAGAAAGAGCTCCAATGGAGGTGCATTCTTCCTAGGTGACTCATTGGTAGTATGGATTAGTAAGAAGCATGGATCTATTTCCTTATCAACTACATAGGTGGAGTACATTGCTACTGCCACTTTCTGCACTCAGATTTTATGGATGATCCAAACTCTTGCAGATTTGAAGGTAAATTTTACTGATCTGATTACAATTCATTGTGATAACACCAATGCCACTAGTGTCTCCAAGAATCCTGTTCTTCATTCCAAGACTAAGAAGATCCCAATAAAATACCATTTTTTTAGAGAATAAGTTACAAACAAAGTTGTTCAACTAAATTATATTCCTTCCACATAACATATAGATGATATCTTTACTAAACTATTAGCAACGACCCCTTTTGGATATCTTTGTCAGAAGTTGGGGGTTATAAATTATTTCATCTAATATGTTCACCTAGTCAGGGGGAGTACTTATTGAATATGTGTTTTATTTCTAAGCTATTCATAGTTGACAGGGGGAGTATGTACTGCAACAACTCAGGGGGAACATGTTTCTTCTTTGACATTGATTTCAAAAGGGGAGAAAGTGTGGTAATGGTAAGGATGATACAATGGTATGGTTGGATGTCCAGGCAAAGTAGTGTTTAGGTTCTTCAAAGTTGCCATCAATGCCAAAGGGGGAGATTGTTGGCATATCTATTATAGACATAAGGAAAATTATTTGTTTGTCATTGATGGCAAGCTCAACCCAACGATGACGAACAAAATAAAGTGGCAAGACCACCATCACAGCGATGATGGCATGGAAAGATCATAAGCGTAATCTTAGGAGGAGGAGAAACAGTGATTGATGGATCACCCATCCCGAATTCCCGATGGCCATCAGATCTGAATTAAGACAGGAGGAGCGTGCAGAAGAGGAGAATGGATCTTAGGCATTGTTCAAGGATAAATTCGTGAGTGCGGACACAGACCAATCTCCACAGATCCACCCGGATCTGGAACAAACCGTGACAGAATACTACTCTTTCCCTAGTTCTAAAGTGTTGAATGGACAAGAGAAGAAGGATGATATACTTACTTGTGAAAGCTCTCCTTATCTCTGTTGATCC
>JASDQU010104061.1:277102-297182 GCA_032191745.1 Picea mariana
ATGCATGAAGAACTTCCACTACTTGTGATAACCTTGTGGCTGTCTCTATTTGCTGCAGCATCAATTCTCCATACAATAGTTCACCAATTCTCCAATATCTTACTCTTGCTAATTTGCTACTAACCATTCCCATGAATCTTCCCTTCAATATATAGGAAAGGATTGTGTAGTTACTTGGATAGAATGTAATCCCAAGATATCTGGAGATTCATGAATTTGCCAACCATTCGAACTCCAACTCATCCTTCTAGAAGATTCCTTCTAGAAGGATCGAGAACTTATTCGTTTTCTCCCTTAAAAAGCATTTCCGCACCCTGACCATTAACACAGTGCGGAAAGTCCGCAGTCTGACTGAATGCAACCTGCGGAAATCAAGCATTTCCGCAGGACAATATATATGCAGCCTGCGTACTATCTTCAAAAGAGTGATGTAGAGAAACTGACAAGTGTAACTTTCTTCATGAAAATGATCTTAAAGAAGAGCTAGATCTTCTATCACCATGTCATTATCATGTCATCATCTTGATAACCAAAAATGTGGATAACAGGCATCAGATTTGAATGTGAAGATCGACCATCATCGGATCCATTAGAAGGAGCACGATCTTTAAGTACAATATGAAGCGGGATTACAAAGTCCCAAAAGCAGGAGGACTGTTGATCCAAGAAGGAAACATGGTGAAAGATCAGGGCACAAAAAAAACTTTGTTTCAGAGTTTCGTAGATCGGGAAATCCAAAAGGAGGAGGTGCTCTAACTCCTCAAACTTGTGATATGCAAAATCAGGATAAACAACCTTGACCATTGGATGCAAACTACACGTGGGGAGAGGTCAGGTTTTCACTGACTGGAAAGTCAAAGGAAGGAGGATCTCTATCCTTTGAAATCGCAAAATGAAAAATTGCGGTTCAATCTGAGTCGTTGATCAAGGGAGAGCATGGACCATTCCTCTAGCTCCATTTTGGAGTTTCGGATACCGAGAGTTGGAGGATTCAAGAAAGCAACTCATGGCAAAAATGCCAATATGCAAAATCCTGAAACACTCTCGTGCTTGGCCCCTGGTCATAACTTATAGTCACATTGATGAAGGCTTAAGGAAAGGAGATAATTTCTAAGCTCCATTTCAAGGATCACAACTTGGAGTGTTGAGACCCTTCATCACAGGAATGCCGAAATGCAAAATTATGAAACGCCTTTTGGCATAGGATGTGGTCACCTCTGGTGGTCATGAGAGGGGAAGGAGCTAGCGTAGCTAGGCTCCATTTCAGGTACTGGGAGTCAAGGAGACTCACGAAAGAATCCTTGAATTGTGAATCATGAAATCTCTTAATGGATAAGCGCTTGGTCATCGCCGTGGGCACGTGAAGGAAGGATCTTGGAAGTTGCAAGGCCCCATTTCATGATCGAGAGTTGGAAGAGTCAATGTGACTCACAACAAAATTCACGAAACATGAAACCGAAGTGCCTCTTGATTAGTCCTGTGGTCACAGCTAGTGGGCATATGGGATAAACACAATATCCTGCATATTTAATCCAACAGTGTTGGTTAATTGGAATTTGATCGAAGGGATACTATCTCACCTCATGGTTAATTATCAGTCAGCAGAACTGAATCATAGTTCTTGGAAGTTTGGAGATTCAGTTGCCGAGGCATTTTTCTTGGAGATTCGAGGTATAACTGATTTTGGAGGAGAGCATAAGAGTGATATGCAACGATTGTGTAAGGTTGGCTATTCTGACTGAAAAATGAGTTGAATTGTAGAAAGGTAAAATTACAGTATGTGCAGTGTGAAGAAAACTCAGAGATGAGGAACAGAAGCTGAACAAAACAAAAAAGGTGAAGAGAGAAGAATGTGTACATATCAAAGAGCATGAGAAGGACAGATAAAGAACATATAGAAAGAGACAACAAGTCAAACTAAGTATGAACATAGCAGAAGAATAGTGTAGCAGAGAAGAATTGCAGAACAATGAAGACGTGTTAAGAATTGATATATCTCTATTGTTGGTTATTCAGTCATTTATATAAAATCAGGGAGGTAGGGTGGTTCTAGGGAGGATTGTGGTCCTTTGATATTCAAGTTGGTGCTTGAATATTGGAAGTCATATCTTCCATCTAGTTGTAGCTAGAAAAACAGGGTGGCAGGGTGGTGCTCGGGAAAAACACAGAGTTTTTTGTATGCAATTTGGTGCTTGTATAAGTCCAGTTGGTGCTGAAACATTTAGGGAGTTGATACTTCCTTCTAGTAGGTGCTAGAGAAACCAGAGAGTTGGTGTTGTCAACGAGTTGTTGCTTGTATAAGTGGAAGTAGGTGCTTCCATCGAGTTGGTGCTGGAACACTTAGGGAGTTTCTGATTCCTTCTAGTGGGTGGTAGAGAAACTAGAGAGTTGGTGCTCTCAACAAGTTGGAGCTTGTAAAACAGAGGTAGTAGCCTCACATTGAGTTGGTGCTCAAAGATATATGATGTACAGAACTTAAAAGACTGCCTATCATTCGAAGAAGAAGAGGTTTTCTCTCTTTAAGGGTTTCCTCGTGAAAATATGTCTCTGTGTATATATTATGTGTGACTGATGTGCATTGTTTATGTTGTTCATATCTTTTATAATATTGATGGTCACTTGAAAGAGATTAAAAAAATATTTGAATAGTTATAAATTGTTTAAGCATAGAAACAACTGATTCACCCCCCCTCTCAATTGTCTTAGTAATTTCAATAGTTATCCTCCTCTAACTATGTGCCACATGTCCTCTAATGTGTCTAATTGTACTCTCATGTGTGTCAATGTGGTCACAAATCTCCAATGTTCCTTCGCAACACATATGTGTTTGGGTCCATCACCAACCTCTATGAAGTATGATTCTCAACCCAATTGTCCAACATACAAGGTGTATATCATATGTTCCAAATATATTGGGGATAAGTTCCCCCATCTAAGTGCCCGATGCTCCTACTCCTAGGTAGATACCTCCCTCATTAGAGAAACTAAATCCTTCGTTATAGGAAGCCAATGGGTTATTCATAATGTCGATTAGGGTCAAAACCTCCTAGGTAAGAGAACCATACCAATGATCCAACCAAGGTAAATCATCCACCAAACTAAGACATCCATATGTCCATGAAGCATCACCAAGGGGATATGAAACATATTACTCTCCTAACAAGATAAAAACACTTTTGGAGTAACCCTGAAAGCTAACAGTCATGGGGATTTTCTTATATGTAACTACCCCTACATCCTCGAGATATCAAATATTCATTACTCATTTGAGAACATCCACAAGACCATTCTCAGTTGTCCCTACGATCACTCACATGAGATATTACTTTACTCTACATCTAATTCGATTTGTTGCTCATCTAAATGTAAATACTAACTCAAATAGAAATAATACAACCCTAACAATTATTAAAATAATCATTCCATCTAATAAATGATAACCCATAAATTATACCACTATGAGGACTTAAAATCTTTCCATGCAAAGGGGATTTTATAGAAACTTTCTATGCAAATGGCACACATGTGAAAAAACCCTCAAAATGTGTAATCCATATTTATTGCACCTCATCCATGATTTTTGCTAGATATTTCTATCATTTTATGGTTTATTAATCCTTCATTTCTCTCATAGCCTTACATTAGGTATTTGGAAAATCCCAAGAATTACACACAAGTCAAGAGTGTTAAGGTTTAAGCTATTATTAGGTTTCTTTTCAATTTACTACATAACCATAGCATAGATAGGATCACTGAGAGAAACAAAATCACAAGATACACAACATTTATCCCAGGAAACCCTCATGGGGAAGAAAACCCAACAAAAACTTTCTTAATATAGATAGCCAATACAATGACAAGACAATAAGCCAAACACTAGAGAATATCCTCTACTAAGCAATGCGCCTCTTTCTCTTCCTTTTTTCGACAACTGGTAACTACATCTTCCTTCAATACTTGCACACTAGATGAGTGAGCTGAGTGAGTGAACAAATGAGGTGTTGACTTCCTTTATTTATACAAACTGCCAGGTGCTGAAAAGGTGTCTCTTCACTGGGTAGGGCTGACTTGTCTTTCTGAGTGGTTAAAACCACTTTGATTGGGCCTAGGGATGACTTATTAATTTAAAAGATATAATTAGGGTTTGACCTATCCACAAAAGGGGATTTGTTCAATTACAACGCCCGATGTGATCAATCCAAAAAAGGGGTTTTGATCAATTAATGAATGACTCAAATAATAATAATAATAATAATAATAATAATAATAAGTAGAATACTCTTTGCAGTTACAATATTTCAACACTCCCCCTTAGAAAAAAGGGTATTCTACAAGATCATCATGAGATAGAGAGAGGGCATCAACATCAACAACATCTGGAACACTGACTGGCATATCTATAAATCATCATAATTTTTTCTCATCATCAATATCATCATTCACAACAGGGAGCTAGAATGGCATCATCATCATCTACATCAACATGGATTAGTATAACACTAATACATCATCATCAATAACAACACAAGTTTGATACAAAGTCAACACCAACAATATCACAACACAAAAGCTGGAGCATCATCAACAATAACATCACATCACGAAGGCTGGAGTATCATCAACATCAACACTAGGATGGAAATCTTCAGCATGAAGTTGACATCTCAACAAAATCAACACTAGGATGGAAATCTTCAACATGAGGCTGGCATCTCAACAACATCAACAAAAAGATAGAAATATTCATCACGAGGCTGGCATCACAACAACATCATCATGAAGCTGGAAATATTCATCATGAGGTTGGAATCAAAACAACATCATAATGAAGACGAAAATATTCAACATGAGGCTAAAATCACAACAACATCAACACAAATATGGAAATCTTTAGCACGAGGCTGGCATCACAACAACATCAACACAAATCTGGAAATCTTCAGCACTAGGCTGGCATCACAACACTACTCCCCCTTTCGAGGGAGGTTCTTTCAAACTACACCAATATTATCTCGAAAGTGCTAAAACATTATAGGAGATAAAGGCTTGGTCAACACATCAACAATTTGTTCATCCATGCTAACATACTGGAGCTTTATGGCTCCTCTCTACACCATATCACAGATGTAATGATATCAATTCTCTATGTGTTTTGAATTATCATGGAACACTGGGTTCTCTGTCATCTTTATGCAACTCTGGTTATCACATAGGAT
Organism: Picea mariana; assembly: GCA_032191745.1. NCBI lineage: Eukaryota > Viridiplantae > Streptophyta > Pinopsida > Pinales > Pinaceae > Picea > Picea mariana. The sequence continues at coordinate 282,319 of JASDQU010104061.1, forward strand.
CACGGTTGCTTCCATTTCCAGATTGAATAGACCTGTCAACAACTTCTGAAACCATATGGCTTCACAACTGGCAGAACATGAAACAATGTATTCTTCTTCTGCCGTGCTGAGAGAAATGCTTGATTGCTTCCTACTCTGCCATGAGATCATGGATGACCCCAAATTGAAACAACATCCTGAAGTTCTCTTTCTGTTAGAGACACTTCCAGCCCAATCTGAATCAGTATAACCACTCATTCTGAAGTCATGATCTCCATTATAACTGAGACCACAATCTAATGTACCCTTAAGGCACCTCATCACATGTTTTACAAAAACTATGTGAACACATCTGGGATCTACCATAAATTGAATAAAGGTGTTCATAGCAAAACATATATCTGGCCTGGTGTTCATCAGCTACATCAAAGATCCAATGATCTGTCTGTACAGTGTAGTATCAATCAATTCCGATGAAGTGTCAACCAAGAGCTTCAACTTTGTTTCCATGGGCATATTCATGGATTTGCACTCCAACATATCAAATATCTTCAGTATTTCAACTGCATACTTCCCTTGGTTAAGGAAGATCTTCTTTGGGATCTGCTAGACCTCAAGACCTAAGAAGTAGTGCATTAGGCCAAGGTTTTTCATCTCAAATTCTGCAAGGAGCTTCTTCTTACAATCAATGATGAGATTTTCTTATCCAGTTAAGAATAAGTCATCCACATACATCAACAATATAACATGCTCATTATGACCTTGAAGTAAAGGTTAGAATCATCTTTACTCTTGGTAAAGCCCAAGCTCGTCAGGAAGCTGTCAATCCTTCCATAACAATCTGTAGGAGATTGCTTCAATCCGTACAGAGCCTACTTCAACTTTCATACATAAGTCTTCCTGTCTTCAACTTCAAATACTTGAGGTTGTTCTATATCCAGTTCTTCTTCAATGACATCATTTAAGAAAGTTGTTTTCACATCCATTTGGTGTAACTTCCACTTCATCTTAGCTGCAAGAGATATGATGGTTCTGATTGAAGTGTATATGACTACAGGAGAAAACATCTCTTCATAATCAATTCCTTCCTTTTGATAAAATCCATGAGAAACAAACCTTTATTTATATTTCTCAATACTTCCATCAACAACATGTTTTATTTTGAAAATCCATTTGGAAGATACCACATCCTTGCTCTTCGGTATGGGAACTATTTCCCATACATCATTCTTTATAATGGATTTGTTTTCTTCTATCATGACATCTGCCCATTATTCCTTCTGAATAGCTTCTTCAAAGCAAGTTGGATCCTTCTCTAAGAGATCACACATCAAATCCACATAAATGGAAAATGGATTGGGTTTCTTCACTTGCTCATGGTTCCTTCGGGCGCACCATACTTCTCTCCATCTTGAATAAGTTCCCTTGCCCAGGCTGGCTTTCTCTTGTGGGAAATCATCATCTGGGGAGGTTCTTGAGATTCTATTATGTCATGATATTCTAAAATATCCTCATCAGGGGATGTTATGACTTCCCTCACTAATTCTACAACTCTGAGAGCCACAGGTTCTTCTTTGATGCAGGAGCATCGCGACTACCAAAGCAAGCGTGGAGCCAGCGCATGTGTTTTTAAACACATGACATATAATCTTGACAAATTTTTGAATTTTCATTTAAGATGAAGCGCCATATCCTTCAATAAAACATTTATGAAGGATCGCCTGTTGTATTGTATCAGACCTCGAGCCTTATGCTTTTGTCTGAAGTAGATAGGAGGCATTTACTTAGTTAATGCAGGTAGATAGGATTTTAATTCCAGAATAGACAGTTTAGAGATTCGAGAGGGAAAACGGATATAGACACCCTCCTTTGTATCATTGTAAAATAATTGAGAAGCATTCAGGAGAAAGGAGCAAGCAGAGAATTGTATGAAGAACACCCATGTACAGTTTTGAATTAATAGAAGAGAGTCTTTGATTCAAATTCATGGATGGTGTTGTTTCTCTGTGTATCTTGTTCATGTGCTTATGAATGTTTGTTTTCTAGATATGAATTTTTTTTGTATAAGCGGTGCATGTTATTTCATGGTTTTAACTTGAAGATTGAAAGAGAATGAGTTTCAATTGTTTCTCTATCTGAGCCAGGAGATTCCTGCAAGGAGTGCAGTGGAATTCATCCGCAAGGAGTGCGTCGATGAAGGCTCAGTAGTTTAACTGTTGTTCTCATTTTCCAAGAAGTCGATTTGGGTTGTTGAAGCCATGCAAAGAAGGCACAGGCCGAAGAAGAAGAAGTCTTAGTCGTGAATCTGAGCAAGGAGCTAAGGACTGCTGCTGCAGGAGTGTGCAGAGTCTGAAGGATTCAACACTTGAGAAGTCATTGAATGCCGAGCGCAAGGAGTGTGCATACATTCCTATGAAGGAGTCAGAGTGAATAAGCTCAAGAGGGATAGAACCCTTGTAATATCGTTGAAAAATAAAATAGAAGGCTCGTGTTGAGGAAGGTTTCGTTCAGGAGCTGCAAGCACATGCTTGGAGAAAAAGTCTCGATAGAAGCACTTAGGCATTTTCAAGAAATCCTCAAGGAGGAGGAGTCGATGGTCAGGATTCGCAGGGGAGAATTAGCGAAGTCTCGATAGCCGTCAGATCTCGGGGGAAGTTGTGTCGGGTTTAATATTTAGCGTGTAGGAGAAAGAGTCCGAGCTCATCGGGACTCGACTCATCGGAGAATCCGAGTTCCAAGGAACATAGGATTCTCACAGGGAGAACTTGCGATTCGCGATTTCCTGAAAGGAGCATAGCCGTAGATCCCGGACTGGACACATGTTAGTAATCCAGAGAGTCGGGGTTCGGCACTTCGGAGATTTTGGCGTCTAGAGAAGGACGGAGGAGTCGTGAAACTCCGAACTGCGAGGGGTCCCACAACTATAGCACTTGGGAGTCGACAGGTGTCAACCCATATCGTAGATCGGGGTTTGGAAGGGTCTGCGACATCGCGCAGCAGGAATCGCGATTTCCCAAAATGTGATTTCCCAATTTCCACGGAGTGTGGGCCACGGGTGCCAGAGCAGTAGGACAGGTGGTATCGAGAATCGAGAATCCTTGAGGTGAGAAATTCACTACTTCGCAAAGGCTAATTTTGAGACAGGATAATTCCTGATAAGAAGCCAGGGAGCCATGGGCCATTATACATCGGGTTTTGGGGATTTGGGACCCGAGTGCAGGACTCGCAATTTAGCAAGGTCCGATTTCCCGATAGGATAAAAGGAGATCACCAAGAGCATTCTTTGGGTGCAAAAAACTTCCGACAAGGGAGTTGAAGAGCATTTTAGCTCTTCGGGCTAGTGAAGAAGAAGGTCCTGGTGAGAGCGGACGTGTCCTGGGTGGAAGATTTTGCATCAAGTGGTATCAGAGCAGGTTGTCTCTCTGTTTTATGTAGTAGAGGATAAAAGAGAATATTTCACCATGCCGCCAAGAAGAGAAAGGAAATCGCTTGATCCAGAGGACAGGGATGTGCGAAGAAGAGGTAGGCTGGTGGGGAATCCAGAGATGGAGAGACAGATATGTGATCTCAGGGCGAGATTGGAAGACATGGAAGCAGCGCAGAGACGCACAGCCAATGCTGGAGACTTAAGTGACTCCGAAGGCGAAGCTGAAGCTGAACAACAAGGATAAGTTGCAACTGAAGATGCAGCCAATGAGCGGTTGATTAAGGCTATCACTCGAATGAGTTCAAAGACAAAAATGGACATTCCAACTTATGAAGGAAGTCTGGATGCAGAAGAGCTGTTGAATTGGATTAGAGCTCTTGACACCTACTTCGATTATGAAGATATCGAAGAGGATAAGAAGGTAAGGCATGCTGTCACTAAATTGAAAGGACATGCAACATTATGGTGGGATGAGCTTCAAGAAGACAGACGTTCCAAAGGTAAGCAAAAGATCAAAAGCTGGGATCGAATGATTGCGAAGATGAAGGAAAAATTCATCCCAAGGGACTATCAGATCACACTGTTCAGAAGAATGCAGAACCTGAGACAGAAGTTGATGACGGTGAAGGAATATACCAAAGAATTCTACAAGCTCAATATTAGAGCAGGTCATTGGGAGAGTGATGATGAAAAAGTTGCCAGATATATGAATGGCTTAAGATACGATATCCAAGATGAAATGAGTATGACAACCGTCAGAACGGTTGAGGATGTGTATCAGATGGCGTTGAAGGCAGAAGAAAAGCTAAGCTGTAAGCCCGCACAGTGAGGCCGAGGTAGGAGCCAGCCGAGAGGAAAATCAGTTGCCCAAGACAGGTTCCAGAAATCTAAGGATGACTGGAAGAAGCCTCAGACCTGGATAGAAAGAGGTGGAAGTTCTCAGCGAGGTCAGTACGCTGAACAGCGAAGGCAACAGGTAGAACCGGATGGAGGATACGCTGATGTTAATACTTTTCCTCGTACCCGAGGTAGAGGAAGAGGAAGAGGGGGAGTCATCACATGCTACACATGTGGGAAGAATGGGCACAAAGAAGTTGACTGTCCAGACAGAAAGAAGGATGGAAGAGAAGCGCACATCGCCGAGGCACAGAGGCGAGCTGCTAATGCAGAAGACGCAGAAGACGAAAGGTCATTAATGATGCGTAAAGTTCTCTTAACACCCGAGAAGGAGGTGGAGGACACAGCTCAGAGAAGTAGACTGTTCAGAACCGCATGCAAAACCAAGGACAGGAAATGCAAAGTCATTGTGGATAGAGGAAGCACAAACAATCTCGTTTCGACCGAGATGGTGGAGAAATTAGAACTGGAGACAATTGATCACCCGAGTCCATATAAAGTATCATGGCTACATAAGGGACATCAGGTGAGTGTCACTAAACAGTGCTTAGTTGACATTAAAATAGGAGGATATAATGACAAGATTTTATGTGATGTCATTCCTATGGATGTTTTCCATTTACTGCTAGGAAGACCATGGAAGTATGACAGAAACATGATTCATGATGGGAAGATGAATACGTACACTTTAGAGAAGAATGGGAGAACACACATGCTACTTCCGATAAAAGATAAGGAGATGAAACTGGAAGTGAACAACAGGGTACTTCTCATGAGTGGGAAGGAGCTTCTTACAGAAGTTAAGAAGAAGGAAGATCCACAATTCTTTGTGGTCAGGAAACCGAGAGTTGTTTTGACCAGCACAAGAGTGGATGATCTACCGACAAAAATTCTGGAACTGCTAGAAGAGTTTGCTGACATTGTGGTAGACGAATTACCTCATTCGTTGCCGCCGATGAGGAGCATAAGTCACGACATAGACCTTGTACCGGGAGCTAGTTTTCCGAATAACGCCGCATACAGGTTGACGCCTCAGGAGAACGAGGAAGTTAAAAAGAAGGTACAGGAGTTATTGGACAAGGGACTGGTTAGGGAAAGTTTGAGTCCATGTGCCATTCCAACGGTACTCAGCCCAAAGAAAGATGGAGGCTGGAGAATGGGTACAGACTCCAGAGCCATTAACAAGATCACCATCAGGTACAGGTTCCCATTGCCAAGAATGGATGACTTGATGGACTGTTTAAGTGGAGCCAATTTTTTTTCAAAGGTCGATTTGAAAATCGGATACCATTAGATTCGCATGAGGGAAGGCGATGAATGGAAGACAACCTTCCAGACCAACGAAGGGTTGTACGAATGGCTAGTCATGCCGTTTGGCTTGACGAATGCACCAAGTACATTCATGAGGCTGATGAAAGAAGTGCTGAAGGAATTCATTGGTAAGTTTGTCATTGTTTATTTAGATGACATATTGATTTTCATCAAAACGAGGGAAGAACATCTGAAGCATTTAGCTGCAGTAATGAGGAAGCTATAGCAAGAGAAGCTGTTGATCAATGTGAGGAAATCTTCATTTTTGAAGACATAACTCATTTACTTGGGGTTTTTCATATCAACAAATGAATTGAAGATGGATCCAAGTAAAGTGGAGGTAATAAAGAATTGTCCATCACCAAGAAACATTTTCGAGGTGAGAAGTTTTCATGGACTGGCGAGTTTCTATAGGAAATTCATTCGAAATTTTAGTGGAATCAACGCAGCGATGATGGACACAGTCAAGAAAAGACATAAATATTTTCATTGGACTAAAGAGGCTGAGAAAAGCTTCAATCTGTTGAAGCGAAAGATCACAGAGAAACCGGTGTTGGTGTTGCCGGATTTTCGAAAAACATTTCAGGTGAAATGTGATGCAAGTGGCCTTGCCATAGGAGCGGTCTTGAGTCAGGATGACAGACCAATTGCTTATTTCAGCGAGAAGATGAATGAGGCCAAGGAAAAATAATCCACATATGATAAAGAATTTTATGCCATCATACAGGTATTGAAAAAATGGAGACACTATTTGATTCCGAGGGAGTTCATTTTATATAGTGATAATCATGCATTGCAGTATGTAACTCAGCAGGAGAAATTAAATCAGAGGCATGTTAAATGGGTAGAATACATGCATAATTTTACATTTGTTATCAAACATATTTCAGGTACTACTAACAAAGTGGCTGATGCTTTGAGCAGGAAATATTTGTTGTTGCAGGAGTTCAAAGTCAAGACTTTAGGCTTTAATGATCTCAGGGAGATGTACGCAGGTGATGCAGATTTTGCAGAGGCGTATGGAGCAGCTGAGAACCCAGTTCTCAGAGACAAAATCCAGTGGGTAGATTATATGATCCAAGATGGATTGCTGTTTAAAGGAAATCAATTGTGTATTCCAAATTGCTCAATGAGGGAGAACTTGTTGAAAGAAAAGCACAGCGGAGGCTTAGCAGGGCATTTTGGCCATGACAAAACATTCACGAAGCTGAGTGAGTCATACTTTTGGCCAGGGATGCGGTCAGAAGTTAAAATATTTGTTGACAGATGTAGAATTTGCCAACATTCTAAAGGCAGAAAGCAGAATGCAGGTCTTTATCATCCATTACCCATACCGGAAAGGCCATGGGAGGTGATCAACATGGATTTCGTACTAGGATTGCCGAGGACGCAAAGAGGGCATGATTCAATCTTTGTGGTGGTTGACAGGTTTTCAAAGATGGCACATTTCATTCCATGTCAGAAGACCAGCGACGCGACTCACATCACGAATTTATTTTTCAGGGAGGTTGTTAGACTTTATGGACTGCCGAAAAGCATAGTTTCGGACAGGGATACCAAATTCATTGGACATTTCTGGAGGACACTCTGGAAGAAGATGGGAACTAACTTAATGTTCAGTTCTGCCTATCATCCGCAGACAGATGGGAAAATAGAAGTAGTCAACAGGAGTCTAGGATACTTGCTAAGGAGTTTAGTGATGGAACACCACAACAGTTGGGATAGTGTATTGCCATAGACAAAATTTGCTTACAATGATTCATTGAATCGAAGCACAGGGAAAATTCCATTTGAGATAGTATACAGCAGACAATCGAAAGGTGTTTCGGAGCTGAGGGATTTAGAGAAGATAATAACAAAGAGTGCAAGTGCTGAAGAATTCGCAGAGGCGATGCAAGAACTTCACAGCAGGGTGAAGCAGCGATTGCTAGAGTCGAACCAGGAATACAAGCGCAGAGCAGATCAAAATCGGAGGCAACTTCAGTTTGAAGTTGGTGATCTGGTTTTGGCACATCTGAGGAAGGAAAGGTTCCCAAGGGGAACACACAACAAGCTGAAAATGAAGAAAATTGGGCCATGTAGAGTCCTGAAGAAATTAGGAGAAAATGCTTATGAGATTGAACTACCGAATGAGATTGGAATATCTCCGACGTTCAATGTCTCAGACTTATATCCCTATAAGGCTAAGGAAGCAGGAGCTGAGAGTGATGAACAACTAGAAATCCAGTGGTAGAAGCAGATGTCGATGGCAGAAAAGCCACAAATGGAGCGTATACTTGATAAGAGGGTCAACAAGAAGACCAGAAGGAAGGAATACTTCGAGTATCTGGTGAAATGGAAGAATCACCCAGTGGAAGATGCCAGCTGGGAGACAGAAGAAGAAATTCAGAAGCATGGACAGACCGTGTAGGAGCTCATGGATAGGAGCCCATCAAAGTTTTCAAGCCGAGGAGTATGATGCAGGAGCATCGCGACTACCAAAGCAGGCATGGAGCCAACGCATGTGTTTTTAAACACATGACATATAAGCTTGACAACTTTTTGAATTTTCATTTAAGATGAAGCGCCATATCCTTCAATAAAACATTTATGAAGGAGCGCCTGTTGTATTGTATCAGACCTCAAGCCTTACGCTCTTGTCTAAAGTAGATAGGAGGCATTTACTTAGTTAATGTAGGTAGATAGGATTTTAATTCCAGAATAGACAGTTTAGAGATTCGAGAGGGAAAACGGATATAGACACCCTCCTTTGTATCATTGTAAAATAATTGAGAAGCATTCAGGAGAAAGGAGCAAGCAGAGAATTGTATGAAGAACACCCATGTAAAGTTTTGAATTAATAGAAGAGAGTCTTTGATTCAAATTCATGGCTAGTGTTGTTTCTCTGTGTATCTTGTTCATGTGCTTATGAATGTTTTTTTTCTAGATATGCATTTGTTTTGTATAAGCGGTGCATGTGATTTCATGGTTTTAACTTGAAGATTGAAAGAGAATGAGTTTCAATTGTTTCTCTATCTGAGCCAGGAGATTTCTGTAAGGAGTGCAGTGGAATTCATCCGCAAGGAGTGCATTGATGAAGGCTCAGTAGTTTAACTGTTGTTCTCATTTGCCCAGAAGTAGAATCTGGAGAGTTGGGGTTCAGCACTTTGGAGATTTTGGCGTCTAGAGAAGGACAGAGGAGTCGCAAAACTCCGAACTGTGAGGGGTCCCACAACTATAGCACTTGGGAGTCGACAGGTGTCAACCCATATCAAAGATCAGGGTTTGGAAGGGTCTGCGACATCGCACAACAGAAATTGTGATTTCCCGAAACGCGATTTTCCGATTTCCACGGAGTGTGGGCCACGGGTGCCAAAGAAGCAGGATAGGTGGTATCGAGAATCGGGAATCCTTGAGGTGAGAAATTCACTACTTTGCAAAGGCCGATTTTACGACGGGATAATTCCCGATAAAAAGCCAGGGAGCCGTGGGCCATTATACATCGGGTTTCGGGGATTTGGGACCCGAGTGCAGGACTCGCAATTTAGCGAGGTCCGATTTCCCGATAGGATAAAGGGAGATTGCCAAGAGCATTCTGTGGGTGCAGAAAACTTCCGACAAGGGAGTTGAAGAGCATTTTAGCTCTTCAGGCCAGTGAAGAAGAAGGTCCTGGTGAGAGCGAACGTGTCCTGGGTGGCAGATTTTGCATAATTCTTCATATACTTCTTCAAGCTGGCATATTCTTGATTTCTTGAGTGTTGCATCTTCATCAAAGATTACATACCTGTTGATCTCAATATGATGGTAACCTGGTATATAAACTCTGAAGGCCTTGGATACCTCACAGTATCCAACAAATATTCCCTTCTTTCCTGAAGGGTCCATATTGGTTCTCTTCTCTTTTGGAATGTGTACAAATACTAGGTAGCCAAATATTTTGAGATGGCTTACTTCTGGATTCTTTCCGAAGAACATATCTTCAGGGGTCTTGAACCCAAGTGCACTATGGGACAATCTGTTTTGTACATATATTGTTGTTTTTGCTACTTCTGCCCATAAGTGCATTGGAATATCTTGATCATGGATCATGGTCTTCATTGCTTCCAATATAGTTATGTTCTTTCTTTCTACTACACCATTTTGTTTAGGATTGTAGGGAGTGGTGAGCTTCCTCTCGATCCAAAAATATTTGCAAAAGTTTGCAAACTCTTTTGAGGTATAATCTCCTCCATTATCCGACCTGAGTATCTTGATATTTCTTTTAGAAAGATTCTCTATCAAGGCTTTGAATTCCTTGAATTTACTTAACACTTCATCTTTTGATTTCAAAAAGTAAACCCATGTATTATGAACAATAAAAGATACATAATATACATACCCAGTGATGGAGGTTGATGGCATTGGGCCACACACATCTGAGTGAATGAGCTCTAGGACTCCTTTTGCTTTATTTTCTCTCTTCGGGAAAGGGTTCTTGATGTTATTTCCTTGTGCACATCCATTGCACACACATTCATGGTCAACTTTGAATTCTGGTAGACCTGTGACTACCTTGATTACATATGGTAATGCCTTGTAGTTGATGTGGGATAATATTCTATTCCAAAGTTCACATGGATTCTCAATGGAATGGGTCATGGCTGCTTCTGAGTCACCCTTTAGCTTATACAAGCCACCTTCTTCTTTTCCAATAACAATTGCTTCTTCCATGGTTTTTCCTTTGGACCACATAAGAACTTCTCCATCTATGAAAGAAACTTTGAAGCCTTTCTTCTCCAAATATGAGATAGAAATTAAGTTCTTTGTCAAACCTAATACATACAGTACATCCTTCATCTTCATTGGGGTCCCTGAATCAAGTTTGTAATTTGATTGTCCTACTCCTTTGATAGGGTATTGATAATCATCTCCAAGTGTAACTTTCTGGGGAAAATTCTTTTCTGAAAGTCAAGAGAGAATGTCTCTTTGACCAATCATGTGCTTGGAAGCACCATTGTCTATGAGCCAAGTGTCCTCACTAGGTGACACTGATCCTGAGAGGGCAGAGATTAAGACATAGTCTTCAATCTGTTATTTTATCATCTTTGTGGGTGGCTCTTCATCTTCAATTGTATGGGCATGGTACCTCTTGTTTTTCTTCTTGTATTCTTCTCGTATAGCTAGAAAATGCTTAGAAATATGTCCCATATTGTCACAATGGTAACATTGGTAGGATTATAAATCTTTTTCTCTTCTTTGACCTTTCTGAAACTTCTGGAATCTCCTTGGAGGGTGGGATTCTTTATGTATGAATTTGTTATGGGGGTGAGACTCCTTATGAGTTTCTTTCTGGAAGTAAGACTTATTTCATCCTCCTTTAGTATGAGTAGCTAGGGATTTATCTTCATCTCTTGATAGCAATGCTTCTCGGTTAGCTACTCTTGCTTCTTCTTGAACACATTCTTCCCAAAGATTGTCAAAGTGTAGTTTCTCCTTTCTGGCACAAATAGTTTGGATGGATGCATCCCAAATTATTGTGAGACCATTAAAGGTTGTTATTATAAGTTCATCTTCATATATAGTATCTTCAATTTATTCTAGCTTCTCTTTGAATTGTGATATTCTAGAGAAATGTTCCTGAATTGTTTCTCCTTTCAACATCCTTGTACTTTTGAGTTGAGTTCTTAGATTCATATTTCAATTGATGTTCCTTCCTTCGTATAATCTAGTTAGGGAATCAAACATTTATTTTGGAGTCTTCTTTGAGGCAACTTGAGGAATCAAGTGATCTTTAATAGAATCTGCGATGATTCTTTTGGCCCTAACTGTGTCCTTTTGGTGTTTTTCTTTAGATGCATCATTGACAGGTTCTGGTACATCTTATTTAATGAATCTTGCTAGGTCATTCTCTTCAAGAATGAGTGCAATCCTATACTTCTAGGCACAAAATTTTTCCATGCCTTCTATCTTGTCAAAAAGCTTAGTTCTTGCAGGCATCTTTACCTGGAGCTAAGAAAATGACCAAAAATTGAAAGTGCTCAGAATTGAATTTTGAACTTAACAGGAGGTGCGCTTGGCAACGATGAGTAGCCTAGTGCAGTTATATTTCAGAAAATCCAAAATTTTCCCCTTCAAACTTGACCAACGAATTTCTGGACTGGTACTTCTGGTTTTCTGGTACTTTTTGTTTTCTAGTACTTCTGGTTTTCCGATACTTCTGGTTTTTTGGTACTTCTGGTTTTCTGGTACTTTTGGTACCGGTGAAAACTAGGGTTTCACTTTCCAGGAGTTCTATCCACTGAAAAGGTGCACTGAATGTGCCAAAAAGTTCCTTGGGCCAGGGTTCACTTTTCTAGATGAATTTTGGGCTAAAATTCCTCTTCAATAAAAATCCCTAATTTTCTTGTACGGCAACAATGACGTTTTTCTTTATCCAGTGAAAGATGTTCTCTTCAACTTAGATTTGATACCATGTTAAGGTTTAAGCTATTATTAGGTTTCTTTTCAATTTACTAGATAACCATATCATAGATAAGATCATTGAGAGAAACACAATCACAAGATACACAAAATTTATCCTAGGAAACCCTCATGGGGAAGAAAACCCAGGAAAAACTTCCTTAATATAGATAGCCAATACAATGCCAAGACAATAAACCAAACACTAGAGAATATCCTCTACTAATAAATGCACCTCTCTCTCTTCCTTCTTATGACAACTGGTAACTGCAACTTCCTTCAATACTTGCGCACTAGATGAGTGAGCTGAGTGAGTGAACAAATGAGGCACTGGATTCCTTTATTTATACAAACTGACAGGTGCTGAAAAGATGTCTCTTCATTGGGTAGGGCCGACTTGTCTTTCTGAGTGGTTAAAACCACTTTAATTGGGCCTGAGAATGACTTCTTAATTTACATGATATAATTAGGTTTTAACCAATCCACAAAAGGGGATTTGATCTATTAATGAATGACTCAAATAATAATAATAATAAGTAGAATACTCTTTGTAGTTACAATATTTCAACAAAGAGTTGCAAAATTGTATGAATGAGGAGACCTTGATTGTAAAATTACCAAAACCATGAAAAATCAACAAAGCTTATTAAATATAGTAATATAATATTACAATATGGATAAGGGTGCATCAATGACTTAACAACTATATCACATCAAGAAATTGGTCGATAATGTAGTAACAAACAATTGTGTTAAGATATTAAGGGAAGAGCATGTTGATATCATACTCAAGAGTTTGTCCAAGTCATGTGAAACTATGGTGATATTCATGGAGAACATGATTGATATACTAAATGTAACTTAAATTGACATGGGCAATGCTACATGAAAATAGAAGGAAATAGCCAAGAAGGAATTGATAAAAGAATTGATTCTAAATCTACATAGGTCTCATTTTGCTAAGATGTGGAATTAACAAGTAGTAAGAATCATGCTATTGTCTTTATCTGGTATTTTCTTGTGAATTGATGTGTTTGGCATAATTATGAGATAAAAGTGATGATTTGAGTTGCATAAGTAACTTAGTGAAAATGTGTTATTTCTACATGCTTCCAAACCTTATGCTACCAATTACTATGATATTGAATTATATGTTGTTGAAAAATATGTTGTGGAATAGTATGGTGCCAAATCATGTTCTGTAGAATGTCAACAAATCCAATTCCATATCATGTTGCCAAATGCCACTAATGAATTTGATTCCAGAGCTTCCTTTCTAATACTGCTAACAAATTCTATTTTTCACAATGTATATGAATCTGAATCCATAGCCTCTTATCGAGTGTAATGGGTTGTTGAATCCCCTTGGTTCACATAATATATTTCTTTTTATTTATTTCTTTAATAGTTGTAGTGTTCTTTCGCTTTTTTTTTGTATATTATTTTTTATTTTCATTTTGTTTTGCAGTTGCATTTGTCTACGAATTCATGGACTCTCCAACTACATGTTCGATGGATGACGAATTCATTATGCATTTATTCCACAACTATAGCTATGTGTGGATTCCTTCTCAAGCATGCCATGACCATGTGGTTGGATGAGGAATCATGTTGAATAACATGTTTTAGAGTAGATTTACTTCCTTTCAATAGATCATATTTCCTTTCCATAGAATTTCATTATTGTTCAATGGATCTTTAATTCAAAAACTATTTTTGAGATGTGAAGGTATTCCACAACATTAGGCATGAAGAGCCAAGAGGGAATTTTATTCTTGGATGAATTATGCTATATAACACCTACCCTTTTGCTAGATTCAATTAGTCACCATAGTTGCATTAATATTTCACATCATGCATAGACTGAGAGAAAGAGCATTTGAACAACACATCAATCCTTTATGGTTGCATATAAAGTGCACAACGCCACACAAGAGTATGCTTTATTTTTTATATTCTAAGCATGTTCTTTTGTGATTCAAAAACCTTAATTGTTTCAATTCTTCAACTCACCACCTTTGACATGTGATTTTACAAGAGATATCCAAGACTTTTAATGGATTGGTTGAAAGACATCCCAACACATGATTTCAAATCATGACCATATCTTGGTACTTCAGGTTGGGTAAGAGAGGATACGTGTTCATGGGGAACAATGCTTGTGTTGGTTTTCAAGGTTTGAACACCCTACTTGTTAGATTGTAGACCAGGGAAGTAAACAAATTGACCACTGGATACATGTTAAAGATGGAATTTTTTTCATCTTATGTTAATGTTAAATTTGTATTTAAAAAAACAAATGCTTGTTTCAATGTTGCGAAGGAATGACAAGACTTATGTGAGGGTGACATATATGTATTTGTTATTTGTTTGGGTTACTCCAAAAGTGTTTTCACCTTGCTAGGATAATGATATATCTCCTATCCCCTTGGAAATGTTTCATGGATATATGGATGACTTAGTTTGGGTGGATGCTTGACTTTAGTAAGAGTTCTGAAAAGGTTCCCTTATCAAGGAAGTTGTTACCTTGGTCAACATGATGACTAACCCATTGGGTATGCACAATGGGAGTTGGTCACTAAATCGAGTGAGGTACCTACCTAGGAGGAGGAGCATTGGGCACTTATCCCTTGGAGCTTGAAACTGTGTCACTTATACCTTTGATGTTGAACACTTGACTTAAGAATGCTTGGGACAAGGATCATGCTTCACAGATATTGGTGATGGAACTAAAGACATATGCTGAGGAGGAGCATTGGAGATTTATGACCATATTGGAACACATGAGAGGGCATGTGACACATAGTTAGAGGAGGAGGACCTTACATGAACA
>JASDQU010104061.1:297202-317478 GCA_032191745.1 Picea mariana
GTGTTAAGGTTTAAGCTATTATTAGGTTTCTTTTCAATTTACTACATAACCATAGCATAGATAGGATCACTGAGAGAAACAAAATCACAAGATACACAACATTTATCCCAGGAAACCCTCATGGGGAAGAAAACCCAACAAAAACTTTCTTAATATAGATAGCCAATACAATGACAAGACAATAAGCCAAACACTAGAGAATATCCTCTACTAAGCAATGCGCCTCTTTCTCTTCCTTTTTTCGACAACTGGTAACTACATCTTCCTTCAATACTTGCACACTAGATGAGTGAGCTGAGTGAGTGAACAAATGAGGTGTTGACTTCCTTTATTTATACAAACTGCCAGGTGCTGAAAAGGTGTCTCTTCACTGGGTAGGGCTGACTTGTCTTTCTGAGTGGTTAAAACCACTTTGATTGGGCCTAGGGATGACTTATTAATTTAAAAGATATAATTAGGGTTTGACCTATCCACAAAAGGGGATTTGTTCAATTACAACGCCCGATGTGATCAATCCAAAAAAGGGGTTTTGATCAATTAATGAATGACTCAAATAATAATAATAATAATAATAATAATAATAATAAGTAGAATACTCTTTGCAGTTACAATATTTCAACACTCCCCCTTAGAAAAAAGGGTATTCTACAAGATCATCATGAGATAGAGAGAGGGCATCAACATCAACAACATCTGGAACACTGACTGGCATATCTATAAATCATCATAATTTTTTCTCATCATCAATATCATCATTCACAACAGGGAGCTAGAATGGCATCATCATCATCTACATCAACATGGATTAGTATAACACTAATACATCATCATCAATAACAACACAAGTTTGATACAAAGTCAACACCAACAATATCACAACACAAAAGCTGGAGCATCATCAACAATAACATCACATCACGAAGGCTGGAGTATCATCAACATCAACACTAGGATGGAAATCTTCAGCATGAAGTTGACATCTCAACAAAATCAACACTAGGATGGAAATCTTCAACATGAGGCTGGCATCTCAACAACATCAACAAAAAGATAGAAATATTCATCACGAGGCTGGCATCACAACAACATCATCATGAAGCTGGAAATATTCATCATGAGGTTGGAATCAAAACAACATCATAATGAAGACGAAAATATTCAACATGAGGCTAAAATCACAACAACATCAACACAAATATGGAAATCTTTAGCACGAGGCTGGCATCACAACAACATCAACACAAATCTGGAAATCTTCAGCACTAGGCTGGCATCACAACACTACTCCCCCTTTCGAGGGAGGTTCTTTCAAACTACACCAATATTATCTCGAAAGTGCTAAAACATTATAGGAGATAAAGGCTTGGTCAACACATCAACAATTTGTTCATCCATGCTAACATACTGGAGCTTTATGGCTCCTCTCTACACCATATCACAGATGTAATGATATCAATTCTCTATGTGTTTTGAATTATCATGGAACACTGGGTTCTCTGTCATCTTTATGCAACTCTGGTTATCACATAGGATCACGGTTGCTTCCATTTCCAGATTGAATAGACCTGTCAACAACTTCTGAAACCATATGGCTTCACAACTGGCAGAACATGAAACAATGTATTCTTCTTCTGCCGTGCTGAGAGAAATGCTTGATTGCTTCCTACTCTGCCATGAGATCATGGATGACCCCAAATTGAAACAACATCCTGAAGTTCTCTTTCTGTTAGAGACACTTCCAGCCCAATCTGAATCAGTATAACCACTCATTCTGAAGTCATGATCTCCATTATAACTGAGACCACAATCTAATGTACCCTTAAGGCACCTCATCACATGTTTTACAAAAACTATGTGAACACATCTGGGATCTACCATAAATTGAATAAAGGTGTTCATAGCAAAACATATATCTGGCCTGGTGTTCATCAGCTACATCAAAGATCCAATGATCTGTCTGTACAGTGTAGTATCAATCAATTCCGATGAAGTGTCAACCAAGAGCTTCAACTTTGTTTCCATGGGCATATTCATGGATTTGCACTCCAACATATCAAATATCTTCAGTATTTCAACTGCATACTTCCCTTGGTTAAGGAAGATCTTCTTTGGGATCTGCTAGACCTCAAGACCTAAGAAGTAGTGCATTAGGCCAAGGTTTTTCATCTCAAATTCTGCAAGGAGCTTCTTCTTACAATCAATGATGAGATTTTCTTATCCAGTTAAGAATAAGTCATCCACATACATCAACAATATAACATGCTCATTATGACCTTGAAGTAAAGGTTAGAATCATCTTTACTCTTGGTAAAGCCCAAGCTCGTCAGGAAGCTGTCAATCCTTCCATAACAATCTGTAGGAGATTGCTTCAATCCGTACAGAGCCTACTTCAACTTTCATACATAAGTCTTCCTGTCTTCAACTTCAAATACTTGAGGTTGTTCTATATCCAGTTCTTCTTCAATGACATCATTTAAGAAAGTTGTTTTCACATCCATTTGGTGTAACTTCCACTTCATCTTAGCTGCAAGAGATATGATGGTTCTGATTGAAGTGTATATGACTACAGGAGAAAACATCTCTTCATAATCAATTCCTTCCTTTTGATAAAATCCATGAGAAACAAACCTTTATTTATATTTCTCAATACTTCCATCAACAACATGTTTTATTTTGAAAATCCATTTGGAAGATACCACATCCTTGCTCTTCGGTATGGGAACTATTTCCCATACATCATTCTTTATAATGGATTTGTTTTCTTCTATCATGACATCTGCCCATTATTCCTTCTGAATAGCTTCTTCAAAGCAAGTTGGATCCTTCTCTAAGAGATCACACATCAAATCCACATAAATGGAAAATGGATTGGGTTTCTTCACTTGCTCATGGTTCCTTCGGGCGCACCATACTTCTCTCCATCTTGAATAAGTTCCCTTGCCCAGGCTGGCTTTCTCTTGTGGGAAATCATCATCTGGGGAGGTTCTTGAGATTCTATTATGTCATGATATTCTAAAATATCCTCATCAGGGGATGTTATGACTTCCCTCACTAATTCTACAACTCTGAGAGCCACAGGTTCTTCTTTGATGCAGGAGCATCGCGACTACCAAAGCAAGCGTGGAGCCAGCGCATGTGTTTTTAAACACATGACATATAATCTTGACAAATTTTTGAATTTTCATTTAAGATGAAGCGCCATATCCTTCAATAAAACATTTATGAAGGATCGCCTGTTGTATTGTATCAGACCTCGAGCCTTATGCTTTTGTCTGAAGTAGATAGGAGGCATTTACTTAGTTAATGCAGGTAGATAGGATTTTAATTCCAGAATAGACAGTTTAGAGATTCGAGAGGGAAAACGGATATAGACACCCTCCTTTGTATCATTGTAAAATAATTGAGAAGCATTCAGGAGAAAGGAGCAAGCAGAGAATTGTATGAAGAACACCCATGTACAGTTTTGAATTAATAGAAGAGAGTCTTTGATTCAAATTCATGGATGGTGTTGTTTCTCTGTGTATCTTGTTCATGTGCTTATGAATGTTTGTTTTCTAGATATGAATTTTTTTTGTATAAGCGGTGCATGTTATTTCATGGTTTTAACTTGAAGATTGAAAGAGAATGAGTTTCAATTGTTTCTCTATCTGAGCCAGGAGATTCCTGCAAGGAGTGCAGTGGAATTCATCCGCAAGGAGTGCGTCGATGAAGGCTCAGTAGTTTAACTGTTGTTCTCATTTTCCAAGAAGTCGATTTGGGTTGTTGAAGCCATGCAAAGAAGGCACAGGCCGAAGAAGAAGAAGTCTTAGTCGTGAATCTGAGCAAGGAGCTAAGGACTGCTGCTGCAGGAGTGTGCAGAGTCTGAAGGATTCAACACTTGAGAAGTCATTGAATGCCGAGCGCAAGGAGTGTGCATACATTCCTATGAAGGAGTCAGAGTGAATAAGCTCAAGAGGGATAGAACCCTTGTAATATCGTTGAAAAATAAAATAGAAGGCTCGTGTTGAGGAAGGTTTCGTTCAGGAGCTGCAAGCACATGCTTGGAGAAAAAGTCTCGATAGAAGCACTTAGGCATTTTCAAGAAATCCTCAAGGAGGAGGAGTCGATGGTCAGGATTCGCAGGGGAGAATTAGCGAAGTCTCGATAGCCGTCAGATCTCGGGGGAAGTTGTGTCGGGTTTAATATTTAGCGTGTAGGAGAAAGAGTCCGAGCTCATCGGGACTCGACTCATCGGAGAATCCGAGTTCCAAGGAACATAGGATTCTCACAGGGAGAACTTGCGATTCGCGATTTCCTGAAAGGAGCATAGCCGTAGATCCCGGACTGGACACATGTTAGTAATCCAGAGAGTCGGGGTTCGGCACTTCGGAGATTTTGGCGTCTAGAGAAGGACGGAGGAGTCGTGAAACTCCGAACTGCGAGGGGTCCCACAACTATAGCACTTGGGAGTCGACAGGTGTCAACCCATATCGTAGATCGGGGTTTGGAAGGGTCTGCGACATCGCGCAGCAGGAATCGCGATTTCCCAAAATGTGATTTCCCAATTTCCACGGAGTGTGGGCCACGGGTGCCAGAGCAGTAGGACAGGTGGTATCGAGAATCGAGAATCCTTGAGGTGAGAAATTCACTACTTCGCAAAGGCTAATTTTGAGACAGGATAATTCCTGATAAGAAGCCAGGGAGCCATGGGCCATTATACATCGGGTTTTGGGGATTTGGGACCCGAGTGCAGGACTCGCAATTTAGCAAGGTCCGATTTCCCGATAGGATAAAAGGAGATCACCAAGAGCATTCTTTGGGTGCAAAAAACTTCCGACAAGGGAGTTGAAGAGCATTTTAGCTCTTCGGGCTAGTGAAGAAGAAGGTCCTGGTGAGAGCGGACGTGTCCTGGGTGGAAGATTTTGCATCAAGTGGTATCAGAGCAGGTTGTCTCTCTGTTTTATGTAGTAGAGGATAAAAGAGAATATTTCACCATGCCGCCAAGAAGAGAAAGGAAATCGCTTGATCCAGAGGACAGGGATGTGCGAAGAAGAGGTAGGCTGGTGGGGAATCCAGAGATGGAGAGACAGATATGTGATCTCAGGGCGAGATTGGAAGACATGGAAGCAGCGCAGAGACGCACAGCCAATGCTGGAGACTTAAGTGACTCCGAAGGCGAAGCTGAAGCTGAACAACAAGGATAAGTTGCAACTGAAGATGCAGCCAATGAGCGGTTGATTAAGGCTATCACTCGAATGAGTTCAAAGACAAAAATGGACATTCCAACTTATGAAGGAAGTCTGGATGCAGAAGAGCTGTTGAATTGGATTAGAGCTCTTGACACCTACTTCGATTATGAAGATATCGAAGAGGATAAGAAGGTAAGGCATGCTGTCACTAAATTGAAAGGACATGCAACATTATGGTGGGATGAGCTTCAAGAAGACAGACGTTCCAAAGGTAAGCAAAAGATCAAAAGCTGGGATCGAATGATTGCGAAGATGAAGGAAAAATTCATCCCAAGGGACTATCAGATCACACTGTTCAGAAGAATGCAGAACCTGAGACAGAAGTTGATGACGGTGAAGGAATATACCAAAGAATTCTACAAGCTCAATATTAGAGCAGGTCATTGGGAGAGTGATGATGAAAAAGTTGCCAGATATATGAATGGCTTAAGATACGATATCCAAGATGAAATGAGTATGACAACCGTCAGAACGGTTGAGGATGTGTATCAGATGGCGTTGAAGGCAGAAGAAAAGCTAAGCTGTAAGCCCGCACAGTGAGGCCGAGGTAGGAGCCAGCCGAGAGGAAAATCAGTTGCCCAAGACAGGTTCCAGAAATCTAAGGATGACTGGAAGAAGCCTCAGACCTGGATAGAAAGAGGTGGAAGTTCTCAGCGAGGTCAGTACGCTGAACAGCGAAGGCAACAGGTAGAACCGGATGGAGGATACGCTGATGTTAATACTTTTCCTCGTACCCGAGGTAGAGGAAGAGGAAGAGGGGGAGTCATCACATGCTACACATGTGGGAAGAATGGGCACAAAGAAGTTGACTGTCCAGACAGAAAGAAGGATGGAAGAGAAGCGCACATCGCCGAGGCACAGAGGCGAGCTGCTAATGCAGAAGACGCAGAAGACGAAAGGTCATTAATGATGCGTAAAGTTCTCTTAACACCCGAGAAGGAGGTGGAGGACACAGCTCAGAGAAGTAGACTGTTCAGAACCGCATGCAAAACCAAGGACAGGAAATGCAAAGTCATTGTGGATAGAGGAAGCACAAACAATCTCGTTTCGACCGAGATGGTGGAGAAATTAGAACTGGAGACAATTGATCACCCGAGTCCATATAAAGTATCATGGCTACATAAGGGACATCAGGTGAGTGTCACTAAACAGTGCTTAGTTGACATTAAAATAGGAGGATATAATGACAAGATTTTATGTGATGTCATTCCTATGGATGTTTTCCATTTACTGCTAGGAAGACCATGGAAGTATGACAGAAACATGATTCATGATGGGAAGATGAATACGTACACTTTAGAGAAGAATGGGAGAACACACATGCTACTTCCGATAAAAGATAAGGAGATGAAACTGGAAGTGAACAACAGGGTACTTCTCATGAGTGGGAAGGAGCTTCTTACAGAAGTTAAGAAGAAGGAAGATCCACAATTCTTTGTGGTCAGGAAACCGAGAGTTGTTTTGACCAGCACAAGAGTGGATGATCTACCGACAAAAATTCTGGAACTGCTAGAAGAGTTTGCTGACATTGTGGTAGACGAATTACCTCATTCGTTGCCGCCGATGAGGAGCATAAGTCACGACATAGACCTTGTACCGGGAGCTAGTTTTCCGAATAACGCCGCATACAGGTTGACGCCTCAGGAGAACGAGGAAGTTAAAAAGAAGGTACAGGAGTTATTGGACAAGGGACTGGTTAGGGAAAGTTTGAGTCCATGTGCCATTCCAACGGTACTCAGCCCAAAGAAAGATGGAGGCTGGAGAATGGGTACAGACTCCAGAGCCATTAACAAGATCACCATCAGGTACAGGTTCCCATTGCCAAGAATGGATGACTTGATGGACTGTTTAAGTGGAGCCAATTTTTTTTCAAAGGTCGATTTGAAAATCGGATACCATTAGATTCGCATGAGGGAAGGCGATGAATGGAAGACAACCTTCCAGACCAACGAAGGGTTGTACGAATGGCTAGTCATGCCGTTTGGCTTGACGAATGCACCAAGTACATTCATGAGGCTGATGAAAGAAGTGCTGAAGGAATTCATTGGTAAGTTTGTCATTGTTTATTTAGATGACATATTGATTTTCATCAAAACGAGGGAAGAACATCTGAAGCATTTAGCTGCAGTAATGAGGAAGCTATAGCAAGAGAAGCTGTTGATCAATGTGAGGAAATCTTCATTTTTGAAGACATAACTCATTTACTTGGGGTTTTTCATATCAACAAATGAATTGAAGATGGATCCAAGTAAAGTGGAGGTAATAAAGAATTGTCCATCACCAAGAAACATTTTCGAGGTGAGAAGTTTTCATGGACTGGCGAGTTTCTATAGGAAATTCATTCGAAATTTTAGTGGAATCAACGCAGCGATGATGGACACAGTCAAGAAAAGACATAAATATTTTCATTGGACTAAAGAGGCTGAGAAAAGCTTCAATCTGTTGAAGCGAAAGATCACAGAGAAACCGGTGTTGGTGTTGCCGGATTTTCGAAAAACATTTCAGGTGAAATGTGATGCAAGTGGCCTTGCCATAGGAGCGGTCTTGAGTCAGGATGACAGACCAATTGCTTATTTCAGCGAGAAGATGAATGAGGCCAAGGAAAAATAATCCACATATGATAAAGAATTTTATGCCATCATACAGGTATTGAAAAAATGGAGACACTATTTGATTCCGAGGGAGTTCATTTTATATAGTGATAATCATGCATTGCAGTATGTAACTCAGCAGGAGAAATTAAATCAGAGGCATGTTAAATGGGTAGAATACATGCATAATTTTACATTTGTTATCAAACATATTTCAGGTACTACTAACAAAGTGGCTGATGCTTTGAGCAGGAAATATTTGTTGTTGCAGGAGTTCAAAGTCAAGACTTTAGGCTTTAATGATCTCAGGGAGATGTACGCAGGTGATGCAGATTTTGCAGAGGCGTATGGAGCAGCTGAGAACCCAGTTCTCAGAGACAAAATCCAGTGGGTAGATTATATGATCCAAGATGGATTGCTGTTTAAAGGAAATCAATTGTGTATTCCAAATTGCTCAATGAGGGAGAACTTGTTGAAAGAAAAGCACAGCGGAGGCTTAGCAGGGCATTTTGGCCATGACAAAACATTCACGAAGCTGAGTGAGTCATACTTTTGGCCAGGGATGCGGTCAGAAGTTAAAATATTTGTTGACAGATGTAGAATTTGCCAACATTCTAAAGGCAGAAAGCAGAATGCAGGTCTTTATCATCCATTACCCATACCGGAAAGGCCATGGGAGGTGATCAACATGGATTTCGTACTAGGATTGCCGAGGACGCAAAGAGGGCATGATTCAATCTTTGTGGTGGTTGACAGGTTTTCAAAGATGGCACATTTCATTCCATGTCAGAAGACCAGCGACGCGACTCACATCACGAATTTATTTTTCAGGGAGGTTGTTAGACTTTATGGACTGCCGAAAAGCATAGTTTCGGACAGGGATACCAAATTCATTGGACATTTCTGGAGGACACTCTGGAAGAAGATGGGAACTAACTTAATGTTCAGTTCTGCCTATCATCCGCAGACAGATGGGAAAATAGAAGTAGTCAACAGGAGTCTAGGATACTTGCTAAGGAGTTTAGTGATGGAACACCACAACAGTTGGGATAGTGTATTGCCATAGACAAAATTTGCTTACAATGATTCATTGAATCGAAGCACAGGGAAAATTCCATTTGAGATAGTATACAGCAGACAATCGAAAGGTGTTTCGGAGCTGAGGGATTTAGAGAAGATAATAACAAAGAGTGCAAGTGCT
Source organism: Picea mariana (assembly GCA_032191745.1). Lineage (NCBI taxonomy): Eukaryota > Viridiplantae > Streptophyta > Pinopsida > Pinales > Pinaceae > Picea > Picea mariana. Next base: position 306,223 of record JASDQU010104061.1, read on the forward strand.
GAAGAATTCGCAGAGGCGATGCAAGAACTTCACAGCAGGGTGAAGCAGCGATTGCTAGAGTCGAACCAGGAATACAAGCGCAGAGCAGATCAAAATCGGAGGCAACTTCAGTTTGAAGTTGGTGATCTGGTTTTGGCACATCTGAGGAAGGAAAGGTTCCCAAGGGGAACACACAACAAGCTGAAAATGAAGAAAATTGGGCCATGTAGAGTCCTGAAGAAATTAGGAGAAAATGCTTATGAGATTGAACTACCGAATGAGATTGGAATATCTCCGACGTTCAATGTCTCAGACTTATATCCCTATAAGGCTAAGGAAGCAGGAGCTGAGAGTGATGAACAACTAGAAATCCAGTGGTAGAAGCAGATGTCGATGGCAGAAAAGCCACAAATGGAGCGTATACTTGATAAGAGGGTCAACAAGAAGACCAGAAGGAAGGAATACTTCGAGTATCTGGTGAAATGGAAGAATCACCCAGTGGAAGATGCCAGCTGGGAGACAGAAGAAGAAATTCAGAAGCATGGACAGACCGTGTAGGAGCTCATGGATAGGAGCCCATCAAAGTTTTCAAGCCGAGGAGTATGATGCAGGAGCATCGCGACTACCAAAGCAGGCATGGAGCCAACGCATGTGTTTTTAAACACATGACATATAAGCTTGACAACTTTTTGAATTTTCATTTAAGATGAAGCGCCATATCCTTCAATAAAACATTTATGAAGGAGCGCCTGTTGTATTGTATCAGACCTCAAGCCTTACGCTCTTGTCTAAAGTAGATAGGAGGCATTTACTTAGTTAATGTAGGTAGATAGGATTTTAATTCCAGAATAGACAGTTTAGAGATTCGAGAGGGAAAACGGATATAGACACCCTCCTTTGTATCATTGTAAAATAATTGAGAAGCATTCAGGAGAAAGGAGCAAGCAGAGAATTGTATGAAGAACACCCATGTAAAGTTTTGAATTAATAGAAGAGAGTCTTTGATTCAAATTCATGGCTAGTGTTGTTTCTCTGTGTATCTTGTTCATGTGCTTATGAATGTTTTTTTTCTAGATATGCATTTGTTTTGTATAAGCGGTGCATGTGATTTCATGGTTTTAACTTGAAGATTGAAAGAGAATGAGTTTCAATTGTTTCTCTATCTGAGCCAGGAGATTTCTGTAAGGAGTGCAGTGGAATTCATCCGCAAGGAGTGCATTGATGAAGGCTCAGTAGTTTAACTGTTGTTCTCATTTGCCCAGAAGTAGAATCTGGAGAGTTGGGGTTCAGCACTTTGGAGATTTTGGCGTCTAGAGAAGGACAGAGGAGTCGCAAAACTCCGAACTGTGAGGGGTCCCACAACTATAGCACTTGGGAGTCGACAGGTGTCAACCCATATCAAAGATCAGGGTTTGGAAGGGTCTGCGACATCGCACAACAGAAATTGTGATTTCCCGAAACGCGATTTTCCGATTTCCACGGAGTGTGGGCCACGGGTGCCAAAGAAGCAGGATAGGTGGTATCGAGAATCGGGAATCCTTGAGGTGAGAAATTCACTACTTTGCAAAGGCCGATTTTACGACGGGATAATTCCCGATAAAAAGCCAGGGAGCCGTGGGCCATTATACATCGGGTTTCGGGGATTTGGGACCCGAGTGCAGGACTCGCAATTTAGCGAGGTCCGATTTCCCGATAGGATAAAGGGAGATTGCCAAGAGCATTCTGTGGGTGCAGAAAACTTCCGACAAGGGAGTTGAAGAGCATTTTAGCTCTTCAGGCCAGTGAAGAAGAAGGTCCTGGTGAGAGCGAACGTGTCCTGGGTGGCAGATTTTGCATAATTCTTCATATACTTCTTCAAGCTGGCATATTCTTGATTTCTTGAGTGTTGCATCTTCATCAAAGATTACATACCTGTTGATCTCAATATGATGGTAACCTGGTATATAAACTCTGAAGGCCTTGGATACCTCACAGTATCCAACAAATATTCCCTTCTTTCCTGAAGGGTCCATATTGGTTCTCTTCTCTTTTGGAATGTGTACAAATACTAGGTAGCCAAATATTTTGAGATGGCTTACTTCTGGATTCTTTCCGAAGAACATATCTTCAGGGGTCTTGAACCCAAGTGCACTATGGGACAATCTGTTTTGTACATATATTGTTGTTTTTGCTACTTCTGCCCATAAGTGCATTGGAATATCTTGATCATGGATCATGGTCTTCATTGCTTCCAATATAGTTATGTTCTTTCTTTCTACTACACCATTTTGTTTAGGATTGTAGGGAGTGGTGAGCTTCCTCTCGATCCAAAAATATTTGCAAAAGTTTGCAAACTCTTTTGAGGTATAATCTCCTCCATTATCCGACCTGAGTATCTTGATATTTCTTTTAGAAAGATTCTCTATCAAGGCTTTGAATTCCTTGAATTTACTTAACACTTCATCTTTTGATTTCAAAAAGTAAACCCATGTATTATGAACAATAAAAGATACATAATATACATACCCAGTGATGGAGGTTGATGGCATTGGGCCACACACATCTGAGTGAATGAGCTCTAGGACTCCTTTTGCTTTATTTTCTCTCTTCGGGAAAGGGTTCTTGATGTTATTTCCTTGTGCACATCCATTGCACACACATTCATGGTCAACTTTGAATTCTGGTAGACCTGTGACTACCTTGATTACATATGGTAATGCCTTGTAGTTGATGTGGGATAATATTCTATTCCAAAGTTCACATGGATTCTCAATGGAATGGGTCATGGCTGCTTCTGAGTCACCCTTTAGCTTATACAAGCCACCTTCTTCTTTTCCAATAACAATTGCTTCTTCCATGGTTTTTCCTTTGGACCACATAAGAACTTCTCCATCTATGAAAGAAACTTTGAAGCCTTTCTTCTCCAAATATGAGATAGAAATTAAGTTCTTTGTCAAACCTAATACATACAGTACATCCTTCATCTTCATTGGGGTCCCTGAATCAAGTTTGTAATTTGATTGTCCTACTCCTTTGATAGGGTATTGATAATCATCTCCAAGTGTAACTTTCTGGGGAAAATTCTTTTCTGAAAGTCAAGAGAGAATGTCTCTTTGACCAATCATGTGCTTGGAAGCACCATTGTCTATGAGCCAAGTGTCCTCACTAGGTGACACTGATCCTGAGAGGGCAGAGATTAAGACATAGTCTTCAATCTGTTATTTTATCATCTTTGTGGGTGGCTCTTCATCTTCAATTGTATGGGCATGGTACCTCTTGTTTTTCTTCTTGTATTCTTCTCGTATAGCTAGAAAATGCTTAGAAATATGTCCCATATTGTCACAATGGTAACATTGGTAGGATTATAAATCTTTTTCTCTTCTTTGACCTTTCTGAAACTTCTGGAATCTCCTTGGAGGGTGGGATTCTTTATGTATGAATTTGTTATGGGGGTGAGACTCCTTATGAGTTTCTTTCTGGAAGTAAGACTTATTTCATCCTCCTTTAGTATGAGTAGCTAGGGATTTATCTTCATCTCTTGATAGCAATGCTTCTCGGTTAGCTACTCTTGCTTCTTCTTGAACACATTCTTCCCAAAGATTGTCAAAGTGTAGTTTCTCCTTTCTGGCACAAATAGTTTGGATGGATGCATCCCAAATTATTGTGAGACCATTAAAGGTTGTTATTATAAGTTCATCTTCATATATAGTATCTTCAATTTATTCTAGCTTCTCTTTGAATTGTGATATTCTAGAGAAATGTTCCTGAATTGTTTCTCCTTTCAACATCCTTGTACTTTTGAGTTGAGTTCTTAGATTCATATTTCAATTGATGTTCCTTCCTTCGTATAATCTAGTTAGGGAATCAAACATTTATTTTGGAGTCTTCTTTGAGGCAACTTGAGGAATCAAGTGATCTTTAATAGAATCTGCGATGATTCTTTTGGCCCTAACTGTGTCCTTTTGGTGTTTTTCTTTAGATGCATCATTGACAGGTTCTGGTACATCTTATTTAATGAATCTTGCTAGGTCATTCTCTTCAAGAATGAGTGCAATCCTATACTTCTAGGCACAAAATTTTTCCATGCCTTCTATCTTGTCAAAAAGCTTAGTTCTTGCAGGCATCTTTACCTGGAGCTAAGAAAATGACCAAAAATTGAAAGTGCTCAGAATTGAATTTTGAACTTAACAGGAGGTGCGCTTGGCAACGATGAGTAGCCTAGTGCAGTTATATTTCAGAAAATCCAAAATTTTCCCCTTCAAACTTGACCAACGAATTTCTGGACTGGTACTTCTGGTTTTCTGGTACTTTTTGTTTTCTAGTACTTCTGGTTTTCCGATACTTCTGGTTTTTTGGTACTTCTGGTTTTCTGGTACTTTTGGTACCGGTGAAAACTAGGGTTTCACTTTCCAGGAGTTCTATCCACTGAAAAGGTGCACTGAATGTGCCAAAAAGTTCCTTGGGCCAGGGTTCACTTTTCTAGATGAATTTTGGGCTAAAATTCCTCTTCAATAAAAATCCCTAATTTTCTTGTACGGCAACAATGACGTTTTTCTTTATCCAGTGAAAGATGTTCTCTTCAACTTAGATTTGATACCATGTTAAGGTTTAAGCTATTATTAGGTTTCTTTTCAATTTACTAGATAACCATATCATAGATAAGATCATTGAGAGAAACACAATCACAAGATACACAAAATTTATCCTAGGAAACCCTCATGGGGAAGAAAACCCAGGAAAAACTTCCTTAATATAGATAGCCAATACAATGCCAAGACAATAAACCAAACACTAGAGAATATCCTCTACTAATAAATGCACCTCTCTCTCTTCCTTCTTATGACAACTGGTAACTGCAACTTCCTTCAATACTTGCGCACTAGATGAGTGAGCTGAGTGAGTGAACAAATGAGGCACTGGATTCCTTTATTTATACAAACTGACAGGTGCTGAAAAGATGTCTCTTCATTGGGTAGGGCCGACTTGTCTTTCTGAGTGGTTAAAACCACTTTAATTGGGCCTGAGAATGACTTCTTAATTTACATGATATAATTAGGGTTTAACCAATCCACAAAAGGGGATTTGGTCAATTACAATGACCGACATGATCAATCCACAAAAGGGGATTTGATCTATTAATGAATGACTCAAATAATAATAATAATAAGTAGAATACTCTTTGTAGTTACAATATTTCAACAAAGAGTTGCAAAATTGTATGAATGAGGAGACCTTGATTGTAAAATTACCAAAACCATGAAAAATCAACAAAGCTTATTAAATATAGTAATATAATATTACAATATGGATAAGGGTGCATCAATGACTTAACAACTATATCACATCAAGAAATTGGTCGATAATGTAGTAACAAACAATTGTGTTAAGATATTAAGGGAAGAGCATGTTGATATCATACTCAAGAGTTTGTCCAAGTCATGTGAAACTATGGTGATATTCATGGAGAACATGATTGATATACTAAATGTAACTTAAATTGACATGGGCAATGCTACATGAAAATAGAAGGAAATAGCCAAGAAGGAATTGATAAAAGAATTGATTCTAAATCTACATAGGTCTCATTTTGCTAAGATGTGGAATTAACAAGTAGTAAGAATCATGCTATTGTCTTTATCTGGTATTTTCTTGTGAATTGATGTGTTTGGCATAATTATGAGATAAAAGTGATGATTTGAGTTGCATAAGTAACTTAGTGAAAATGTGTTATTTCTACATGCTTCCAAACCTTATGCTACCAATTACTATGATATTGAATTATATGTTGTTGAAAAATATGTTGTGGAATAGTATGGTGCCAAATCATGTTCTGTAGAATGTCAACAAATCCAATTCCATATCATGTTGCCAAATGCCACTAATGAATTTGATTCCAGAGCTTCCTTTCTAATACTGCTAACAAATTCTATTTTTCACAATGTATATGAATCTGAATCCATAGCCTCTTATCGAGTGTAATGGGTTGTTGAATCCCCTTGGTTCACATAATATATTTCTTTTTATTTATTTCTTTAATAGTTGTAGTGTTCTTTCGCTTTTTTTTTGTATATTATTTTTTATTTTCATTTTGTTTTGCAGTTGCATTTGTCTACGAATTCATGGACTCTCCAACTACATGTTCGATGGATGACGAATTCATTATGCATTTATTCCACAACTATAGCTATGTGTGGATTCCTTCTCAAGCATGCCATGACCATGTGGTTGGATGAGGAATCATGTTGAATAACATGTTTTAGAGTAGATTTACTTCCTTTCAATAGATCATATTTCCTTTCCATAGAATTTCATTATTGTTCAATGGATCTTTAATTCAAAAACTATTTTTGAGATGTGAAGGTATTCCACAACATTAGGCATGAAGAGCCAAGAGGGAATTTTATTCTTGGATGAATTATGCTATATAACACCTACCCTTTTGCTAGATTCAATTAGTCACCATAGTTGCATTAATATTTCACATCATGCATAGACTGAGAGAAAGAGCATTTGAACAACACATCAATCCTTTATGGTTGCATATAAAGTGCACAACGCCACACAAGAGTATGCTTTATTTTTTATATTCTAAGCATGTTCTTTTGTGATTCAAAAACCTTAATTGTTTCAATTCTTCAACTCACCACCTTTGACATGTGATTTTACAAGAGATATCCAAGACTTTTAATGGATTGGTTGAAAGACATCCCAACACATGATTTCAAATCATGACCATATCTTGGTACTTCAGGTTGGGTAAGAGAGGATACGTGTTCATGGGGAACAATGCTTGTGTTGGTTTTCAAGGTTTGAACACCCTACTTGTTAGATTGTAGACCAGGGAAGTAAACAAATTGACCACTGGATACATGTTAAAGATGGAATTTTTTTCATCTTATGTTAATGTTAAATTTGTATTTAAAAAAACAAATGCTTGTTTCAATGTTGCGAAGGAATGACAAGACTTATGTGAGGGTGACATATATGTATTTGTTATTTGTTTGGGTTACTCCAAAAGTGTTTTCACCTTGCTAGGATAATGATATATCTCCTATCCCCTTGGAAATGTTTCATGGATATATGGATGACTTAGTTTGGGTGGATGCTTGACTTTAGTAAGAGTTCTGAAAAGGTTCCCTTATCAAGGAAGTTGTTACCTTGGTCAACATGATGACTAACCCATTGGGTATGCACAATGGGAGTTGGTCACTAAATCGAGTGAGGTACCTACCTAGGAGGAGGAGCATTGGGCACTTATCCCTTGGAGCTTGAAACTGTGTCACTTATACCTTTGATGTTGAACACTTGACTTAAGAATGCTTGGGACAAGGATCATGCTTCACAGATATTGGTGATGGAACTAAAGACATATGCTGAGGAGGAGCATTGGAGATTTATGACCATATTGGAACACATGAGAGGGCATGTGACACATAGTTAGAGGAGGAGGACCTTACATGAACACTTGGATAACATGCCACCACGGAGGAGGGAGGTTTGGATTGGAATCTTGTTGGAGAGTGCACCATCTCATAGGAGGGGCATTCAACCCAAGGAGGATCATGGTTAGAGGGAATTTCACTTTGGGGATTGGATACGCCATAGTTTGATGCATGCATATTTTTGTACTATAAAGTGCTCCATGTGGGTTTTCCTTGTTGTTTACTTGTATGTATTTATGTCCTTATTGTATGATATCCTCCATAACCTATTATTTATGTAAGTGAGAAGAGAACTCTTGTATTCATTATCATAATTGTACTCTATATTTGTAATTGTCTTAGAGAAATTAGGGTTCATGAGGAAATCCTACAAGAGAGACATCTTGTAGGGAGAAGAGAGAGAGAGAGAGAGAGAGAGAGAGAGAGAGAGAGAGAGAGAGAGAGAGAGAGATTTTCATCTTAAATTGGCATATTCTATACTTTTAAATTTGATTTTCATCTTATGTTGGCATATTGATTGAGTAGATTTCATCCCTTGTTGCTTATGATGATTTGAAATAACCTATAGTTGAATTGGTTAAGTGATTTAACACATATATGGAAGATAAAGGAGAAAATTTGTTTTTTTTATAATTTGTTGTAATAAGACATTTTAGATTCACTATATTCCTTGAAAAATGTACCTTATTGGATGTAGCATTATGTTATTGAAGTACACTCATATGGTATTTATTCTCTTGGGTTGCGAAGTGAAATATTACTGTTGTAATTTAATATTTCAAATAAGCCATAAGGTTGGAATTCCATGGTGAGTAGATCTAGGAAACCTTAAGTAATTGAGATTAAATTCCAGAATTTCATTAACTTCCCTATATTTGAAATTTCTACATGATAATGAGACATTATACAAACCTTTCAATATATTGACAATTAGCTAGTTGGTATTGACACCGATGGATATTAATAGTGAATCCAATTTTGGTATTTGAGGTGTACATTGGTAGGAATTTCATCTATATCATTGGTGAGGCAAGTTGTTGGATTAATAAACTTGTTGCACACAAAATTGCTAAAGGTGGAAAGGAAGTGACAATCAAGCTATGCTAGTGAGACAAGTTGCACATGTTTTATGTGGCCCTTTAAACAACATGGAATTGAGGTGACAATTAATGTTGGTTGGTGAGAAAAGTTACCATTGGATTTCCTAACTTGATATACTGTGTGTATGTGACCCAACTTCCAAAATTCACAACATATGTTGACAAGTAGACTAGTCCACCAACATGATTATTCTAAAAGGTAAATAATTCTAAAGAGCCAAGCTATCAAACCAAGGACCCGATCTCAATAAACACCTTTCTCTATCAATAAGATATATGCCCATTCACTATATCCATTATTAATGGTTTGATCTAGAGAAGTGGATTTTTATATTCAACACTATAAGGATTGCATTTCTCTTAAGATAATATTGGACATGCTAACCAAATTTGAAATGGAGAGAGCACAACACTATACCATTGACTCAAACTGCATGGAAGATGTTGTACAAAATAAGAGTAGAGAATTACCAACACAAAGCCATAGTTCCATGAGTGGTGAGAGGCATGGAAGGTGGCTAGTGTAGAAGCTAGCTTTGTCCAAATTGTGATCCTTAAGATGTATAATTTTTGTAATTTTGATATTTGGACTCTTAGAAGAGGATTCAATTTTCTTATGTTAGTATATTGAGTGCTTTCTTATATTCCAAGACCTTAATAGAATTGGTAGTTTGAGACTCTATTGGGATTCCATTTTTAGATTTTGTATTCTTTTTATGTAGTCTTATTATAGATGAAATTTCATCAGAATTTAGAACCTAGGAGATTATAGTTCATTATTTTTTTCTAAAGAATTAGCCAATAAGTTCTTAAAATCTTGTATTGTTTTTATTATATTGTTGGAGATAATAGACTTATTGCAATTGAAGAACTAGCGAATAAGTATTCTTAATTATTTCTATCATTTTTTTTATTATATTGCAAGAGTTAAAATCTTGTATTGTTTTTTATTATATTGTTGGAGATAATAGACTTGTTGCGATTGAAGAACTAGTGAATAAGTATTCTTAATTATTTCTATCATTTTTTTATATTATATTGCAAGAATTAATAGACATGTTGCAACTAAAGAAAATGACCAAATGCAATGGGATTTCTTATGCAATTTGAGAAAATGCCATGATTCTCATGAGGAAAATGAAAATGATCTTTTTATTCTCAACTTGATAGACATACCATCCTCCCATAAATTTGAGGATGGTAAGCATTGTTTGGAATCCTAAATGAAGAATCCTAAATGAAGCTTCAATGCACATCTTCTCTAGATCTAGATCCAGAGTTGGAGGCAATGCATGATCTTCTCTTATTTTTGCAAACTAGAAAACTCTATGAAATTTACTAATGCAATCATATAGACATTAGAAGTTAAAGCTAAAATTTAAACTATTGATGAAAAAAAACCTATCTAATTATGATGTGCTCCAAATGGCAAAATAAAAAAGAGATTATAAGAAAATATAACCATAATATGGAATTATACATGTAGTATGTTATGTTAGGGGCACACAACCTTAATGATTATATTCATGGAATCATATGGACTTATTTGATCATAATATTAACATAGAACCTATAAATTATGGTTTTTTGAGTTTGATATCTAATATAGTGTCCACTCACTTTTAGTCCATCCAAGTGACATGTTTATGCTTGTGGAGACATGTGTGAATATTGGGAAACTTTAGCAGAACATATACCCTACACTTGCAATTTATTAATAGAAGAGAAACCACATTGAATGATGCTAATAGTTCCCTAGTTTTAATTATGCCAATGGTTCCCCATCATGATAAATTTGTGTGTTGGCCTCAACATGATAAGTGGAAGATAAGTTAAAAAAAACACTAGCATAGATCCAAGGTGTCAAGATTTGATTATAATACTAACATAAATCCAAGGTGTGATTAGGACTTAAAACAACTACTTGTGTAGTGGCCAATAAGAAAAATATCAACAAGCCTAGTAAAAATCCTTACAATTACGCATAACATTTCTAACATAGAATTTCGAATTTCTGAGTGCGTAAATAATTCATTAACTTCAAATAAGCATATAAATTTCAAGAGAATTTAACATTTAACATTTAACTATAGCATAAAATTAACTTAGCCAATTCACAAACAATTTACCTGGTTCTGATGCTAATTTTCCTTGCTGCCTTGCTGTTACCTTCCTGCTGCCTGATGCACTGACCAACACTGCCCAAACCTACTATCCTCCCTGCCAACTAGGACAACTACCTAGCTCCAGGATATCATATGGATATCCTGGCCCTTGTTCCCAAAACCTCCAGCAAACCAGTGCCCCTGTACTAAACCTTCCCACTCCTGAACTCAACTCCTCTCTGCAAATCCAAGAGAGCCCCAAAAATCCATCCCCCAAAATCTCCCGTCGAATGATAATCCCTTCGTAAACCTCCTCCGCCTCCATATCCTTCCTTCATCGCTTCATGCATTTACTTCCTTACCTACTCCTAGTTAATGCCCCTTATCCTTTCCTTTATTATTTTATCCTCTCGTAATTAATATGTTATCCCTTTCCGTGTACGTAACCTTTTTAATTTAAACAATACAACTTATTGATCTTTTAAATTTAATACTCATGTTATTAAATGTAATAGGTAGTTAATTAATTAATTAATTAATCAAAATTATAACCTTTAATTAATTAATAACTACTTAATTAATATCATTAGATCAATCTTTGTTTAGTTATTAACATGGTAGGAAAAATTAATTACCTAATAAATCTTTTAC
>JASDQU010104061.1:323209-349141 GCA_032191745.1 Picea mariana
AAAAACTAATAATCTAGACTAAACTTAATCCTAAGCTTCAATCGCCTTAATCAACACTTCAATTTATTCCCGAAAATTAATATTATTATTAGTATTAATTAATTAGTCACTAATTTACTTAATCCTTCCTATTAATTTAATTATTATTATTTTTATTTTTTTCTCCAAGGCACATACATGGTGCGTTGGTGTTTAGTTGTTCTTTAAGGCTTAGGTAGTGGGTGGTGGTCAGGGGTTCAAAACCCATAGACTCCATATCACCCCTCCTTTTTTTTTTTTATACAATCAGTTTAAATTAATTTATTTAATTTTAAATCCCTAATTCAAAATAAAACCTGCTTTAATTTACTTACTAATCACCTAGCTAATCCTTAATTCAATTAACCACTTCAATTAATTAATCTTCATAATTATTCTCATTTAATTGATTGATTAATTATCACTGGTAAATGTATTTATATTTAAATACTATTAAATAATAAATGAATTAAAAAAAAACTAGAGTCGGGCAGTGGGTCCTTTTTTTTTTTTTGTAAGTAAGTAATTTTATATATAGAGGCCTTCCAAGAACCAAACCAAAAGTACAAAAACTGAAAGTCAACTGGTTGTAATTACTGAACTGCTCCAGAAGGAGAAACCAGTTCATCCAACCGGGCAATTCTAGCACCAGAGTTCCTATCAGTCTTAGAGTAAACAGACAACTTAACTACTAGAGTAAAATCTAAAAAGAGAAACAACCCCCTATAGGGGTCAGACAAGTGGAGTATAATCTGGCACATACTCTGGCAGAAGGCCTGGCCACGGCTCCTCTACAATAGGTGTCCCGCTAGTTTCCCACTACATGTCATTGTGCGCATCCTCGTTAGTATCCATCTCAGCATATGCCGTCGGGATGTACACCTGTAGACTGATGCCTACCGTCTCCTTGGCCTCCTCAGTATTGCTCGACGGTGTTTTCTCCTACCTATCTGTGGCCATGAATTCTTTCTTGAACTCCTGCCGACCCAGCTCCTCGTTGTCCTCTGCGGTGCCCTGCTGCCTGCAACTCTCGCGCTCGCTTGCATTGTCAGTCGCCCATTCATCTGCTGTACTCGAAACTGAAGGTCCTCCACTCCTTGATGGAGTTCGAAGACCAAGTCATGCAAGATGGTGATGTTTTCATGCGACGGGTTGGAGGACGGTGGCTTATTTTTATGCCCTGGTCGCCCATGGGCAGGCATCCCAGTGGGTAATTTCTCTGAGGCCAAACCCAGCACAGGAGGAGGAGAGGAGTACCTAGAGGGAGAGGGGGCGAGAAGGTGGCGCCAAGAAGGGTTCGGGATGGTGTTGATGATGGCCAGGCAATCAAAGGTCAGAATGGGCGCGGTGGGGGGAGTGTGGGTGGTTGAAATAGGTGGTCGGAACGACGAAGAAGAAGTTGGAGGCGAACCAGGGGGTGAAGTTGAAGCACGAGGCTGCCGAGGGTGCCAAGGAGAACCCCGGCGTGGTCGAAGTCACTGGCGCGACATGGTAAGGCCAGGTGGGTGGGGGAGGTTTGCGAAGCCAAGGTTGAGGGCAAGGAGCGGTCGGAGGGGTAAAAGCACCATGAGCGAACCAGCAGAACCAGACCCGAGCTGCAGGGCGAAAACACAAACAAACCGCGTCATTGCACTCTGTGAAAAGGCGGTCGAGGGAGCTCGATTAAATGCCCCTCCCATCGACGTAATACCAATTTAATGCATGGGGGTGTCGACAGCAGTGGGCACGAGCCAGGCACATGGCTCCATGCACTGCTGGCTTCCCCTTGGTTCCTCTATGCACCAGGTGGCTGGCCCCATCACCCCATTCGGGTGTTTGTCCACTTCCACCGCTTTGCGTATGCATTGTTGGAGGATAGGGTGCTCCAGAGTGAGAGAAGTGTTACAGAGGATTTCTGGTCCCTCCCAATTCACCCCTGTATTGGCCAAGTCGTGAGTAGGTATGAATACCTGATTGGAGTGCAGTAACTCTGCTATGGTCTTTAGCCCATGCAAGAGTCTCCAGCTTGGAGAGATGTTATCTGGGTCCGCTCCGTTCAAGAGTCTGCCAAGGAGATTGATGATGATTTGGGAATCGCCTTCTACAATGAGCTGAGTGAAGTTGTGATCCTTGGCAAGTTGCATCCCCCGAGTGAGTGCCCAGAGTTCCGCCACATTATTTGTGGTATAGCCTAGAGAGCCTGAACTGATAATAATGATGTGTCCAAGATGATTGCGAAAGACGGCTCCATACCCCGAAGCCCCTGGGTTTCCTTTGGAGGCCCCGTCAAAATTGAGTTTGATGAAGTCCACCGGCGGAGCTGACCAAGAGGAGGGAATGAAGGTGGGAGAAGGGGCAGGGAGGGAGGAGGGGGGGTGAGGGGAGGGGATAGGTAGCCAAAGTTTCAGTATCAGAATTTCTGAAGGATTGTTGGTCAGGTCTGTTTCTGTCCAAGGGTGGAGCTTGAGAGTTTCCATAATGTTGAGGCGACAGTGAGTCCAGCACTGTTTCCAAGGGAGGAAGGTGTTCCTGAAGAGTCTTCAGTTTCTTTCCTTCCAAACCTACCAGAGGATGAAGCCAGGAATCAATTGCCAGATACGATTCAGGAGGGGAGAGTGAAACACTTGGTCCCTCCAATTAGTAATGGTGTCGACGATGTTGTCTCGAACACAGTCCGAGGTGCACATGACAAGCGCAATCTGGTCCCAGATTTGTGCCATGTACGGGCAAGAGGTGAGGAGGTGATTCATGGTTTCAGCTGTCTCCCCATAGAGTATGCACATTGAGGGTCCCACGAAGCCTCTTTTAGAGAGATTGTCCCAGGTGAGGATGCTGGAATGGACCACAAGCCAGAGGAAGAGAGTGATTTTGGGCCAATGTCTGAGGTTCCAGATCTTTCTTCAAACCGTCCGTGTAGGTTCCAAGTTCGGTTGAATCTTGATGTGGTAAGCTTTGCTTATGCTGTAGGTACCTCTCGTCCTATACCCCCATCGGAGGATATCCTCTCCCGTGAGCTTGGGGATTTTTCGTTTGAGCATTTCGGTCTGATAGGGGCCCAAATCCACGTGGCCGTCTAGGTTAATGCTTTGCCTATCAATAAGCCAATGCCGCCAAGTGTTATCTTGTGGGTCATCCCTCCAGTAATCCGCCACTATTGTCAGGTTCGCCTGCATGGCTGGAGCGCTGATGTGCTCTGCCCAATCCTCCTGGTCCAAAGTGGGCCATTGCTGCCAGGAATCTTTCCAAAATAAGGTTGTTTTCCTGTTCCTAATTTCCCAGAAGGCGTGCTAGGTAATGTGGTGTCTGTTTTGCTTGGCTGCTGCCCAGATTAAAGACCCTGGTGTGTCCCCATTCCAACGTATGAGGTTCTTTTCTGCTACCTCGGGTGCATATTTCTTCCTCCATAAGCGTGCCCAGAGGTCCTTCGGTTTCTTGAGCCATCTCCACTAGATTTTGGCGCTGAGGACTTTATTCATGAGGCTAGGATCTCGTAGGCCAAGTCCTCCTTTCTCTTTGGGCTGACAGAGTTTGTCCCAGCTGACAAGTGCTATTTTCTTCCCTGTGTTGAGACCTTGCCACAGGAAGTTCCTCTGCAAGATTTTGATAGTTGACAAAACAAAGTTAGGAGCCACCAGCACCGAGAAGAGATAGGTGGGAAGGGCCTGGAGAACAGCGCAGAGGAGAGTGAGCCGGCTTGGAAAGTTAAGAACTCTAAGGGTCCAAGAAGAGAGTTTCTTGGTAAAAGAAGAGAGCAAATGCTCCCAAGAGGAGTTCCGAAGGGTGTTATCGATCAAAGGGATGCCCAAGTATTTGGATAGAAGGGAGCTTCTTTGGAAACCTAAGAGATCCGAGATATGGCGCTAGACAGGAGGGGGAGTATTAAAGAAGAAGATAAGGGACTTGTCTTTGTTACAGTCTAGACCTAAGGCTTCCGAGAATGTATGGAGGATATGGAGAATGGAGTTTGCTTCCCTGACCGTTGGGGTGCCCATCAGTAGCGTGTCATCTACGAATTGNATCGATCAAAGGGATGCCCAAGTATTTGGACAGAAGGGAGCTTCTTTGGAAACCTAAGAGATCCGAGATATGGCGCTAGACAGGAGGGGGCGTATTAAAGAAGAAGATAAGGGACTTGTCTTTGTTACAGTCTAGACCTAAGGCTTCCGAGAATGTATGGAGGATATGGAGAATGGAGTTTGCTTCCCTGACCGTTGGGGTGCCCATCAGTAGCGTGTCATCCACGAATTGAATGTGTGAAATAGGAGGTGAGATGCCATGCAGTGGTAGGCCTGCCAGAGTGTCATTTGCTATTGCCGCTTGAATGCTTCGACTGAGACCTTCTGCCATGATAATGAAAAGGAAGGGGGAGAGGGGGTCTCCCTATCTGATTCCTCGTGAAGGGGTAAAGGGACGAGAGGGGATGCCATTAACAAGGATAGAGAAGAAAGTAGTAGAGGTGAGGTTCAAGATCCAAGTAACCCAAAGTTTGTCAAAGACAAAAGCGAGGAGCATTTCCCTCATGTAGGCCCAACTTATCTTATCAAATGCTTTAGAGAGATCTAATTTAAGAAGCATACCTGGCAATTTAGTTTTCTGTAGAGAGTGAATCACCTCATGAGCCAGAATAACGTTGTCCAAGATTTGTCTACCCTCTATGTAGCCAGATTGTTCCGGGGAGATGATGGTAGGCAGAATGGGTTTGAGTTTGCGAGCTATCACCTTTGTTAGAAGTTTATAAATGACGTTGCAAAGGGAAATGGGTATGAACTTCTTGGGGTGGTGAGCCTTCCCCTCTTTGGGTATGAGAGTGAGGAAGGTAGCATTAAGAGCTTGAAGGACCTGTCCAGTGGCGTGGGAGTCCTCAATAATCTCCCAGACCTCTACTCTGATCATTGGCCAACAGTGGTGGAAAAAATCACTTGTAAATCCTTCCGGGCCAGGAGCCTTTCCCTTGGGAGTGTCTTGCAGTGCCTGATCCACCTCCTTGATTGTGATGGGCCTTATTAGAGCCAATTTTTGCTCTTTGGTGACGAGGGCAGGCACATGTTGCATTATTTTGGCTATGGCTTCTGATTTGTTTGGAGAGGGCTCAGTGAGGAGGTTCTTATAGTAGCCAGTCAGTGTTGCTGCCATGTCTTCATGGGAAAGAATATGGTCACTGGTATCAGAGGTTAAGTGCGTGATTCTATTGGAGTGGCGGCGTTGCATGACAGATCTGTGAAAGAACTTAGTGTTGTGATCCCCCTCCTTGAGCCACTGGATGCGTGATTTCTACTTCCATAGAATCTCTTCCTGTGCTTTCTTGGCATCCAATTGCTGTGCAATTGTTGCTTCCTGGACTTTCAACTCGTCTGTTAAGCCTTGCAGGTGGATCTGGGTTTGTATCGTCTCCATTTTCTCTGACAATTGCTTTTGGGAGTCGAAGATGTTGCCAAAGGTGTGCTTATTCCAGGTCTTAATGAGTTGTTTAAGGTTTTTTAACTTTTGCTGAAACCTGAAAATCTTGGAGCCTTGTGTGACCTCTGCCTATCTCCACCAGCCATGGATCTTGGCTTGGAAGTCTAGATGGTTGATCCAAAATTGCTCGAACCAAAAAGGTTTTTTCCCTGGTGACGCCGACACTTCTATCCATAGCTGGATGGGCCAGTGGTCCGAGCCATGAATATTTAAGATAATTGCCCCCATGGAGATTCCTTCTAGCATAAGCGAATCAGAGATTAAAAAGTGATCAAGTTTGCAAGAAATTTGGTGTGATCCTGTTCTTCTATTTGTCCAGGTGAAGGTACCATTGATAGTTTCCAGATCAATCAAGTTAAGTTTGTCTATGAGGATGTTGAAGTCGTTAGTGTCTTGATCCAGGCGCCGTGAGCCCCCTTTTTTCTCTTCCAGGTCTCGAATGAGGTTGTAATCTCCCCCTATGGTTCAGTGATTGTGTCTAATCAGGTTGGAGAGGTATTCTAGGCTTCTGAGAAAGGCCTGTTTATCCCTAGGATTGACTGGGCCGTAAACATTGGTTAGGTGGCCCGGTTTGTTGGATCCTATAAGTCTGTAGTCCGCTGTAATAGACCATCTGGTGGTGATAAAGTTCTCTAGCATCACTGTGTCTGGGTTCCAAATAACAGCCAGTCCTCCAGCTGTGCCTGTAGTGGCTGTTGACATTGCTTCCCCTTGCTTCCAACAGTAGGGGAGAAGCTTATCAATGTCTTCAGTTGAGCATTTCGTTTCCTGAAGTAATAATATATCCGGTTTCTCTGCAAAGATCAGATCCCGTAGCAATTTTTGCTTGCTTCGTCCATTGAGTCCTCTAATATTCCAAGAGATAATCTTTATGATGATGGGGGGGTAGGGAGGGGAGGAAAACTGTCTGAGATTAAATGGATTTGCCCTGAGTTGACCATAAAATGTCCTATTTCCTGTATGAGTTTGTTTGTAGACTTCCTGCCTCTTTTCTTGTCGTCTTTTTGGTTTTTACTCTGGTTCTTCGATTGACTGCCCTGTATCCCTAAGCCCTTACTAGATCGCATTGAGGAGCCGACGAAGGAGTTAAGAAAAACCTTATGTACTTTCTGTAATTGGTCCCGGGGTATAGTGTACAGTTTTTGCTGTCTGTAGGCATGTTCAAGGTGTTCCAGGTCCACCCCAGCCAGGTCTTGCTCTTCGGTTTCCATATCGATGTCCCCATCCTCGATTTCCAAGAGATCCTGCGGGTCCCCTGCTGTGGTTTGTGGGGGCTGATCGACCTCCTTTCCTTGTGATGGTCGATCCTCCTCCTATCCCTCAGAAAGGGAGGGGTTATCTGCAGGGAGCTCCCTGGGAGTTATTTTGGTTGAAGGGTCCTCAGGTTGATCCTGTAAAATAGCAAATTTGTTACTAGTAGAGGGATCTTTACTTACTTGATTTTGCTACCTCCGCCCGGCTTGTCGCCTTTTCCCTCCTGGTTGAACGAAGCCGTCCTTGTCTTTTCGTCTTCTGGGTTTCCTTCTTTATGAGCCGCATTGAGGGGAAATTCTCTGAATAGGTGCCCATGTTCATGGCATTTCTGGCACCGAAAGGGAATGTGTTCGTAGTCAATGGTTTGGATCCAGTCTTCGTCTTGGTACTCAAGGATGATGGTTCCTGGCAGTGGTTTTGCTATATTCAAGTATACACAGATGCATGCATACAAGGTGTATCGCCTCTGTTTGGTAGCCTCTGAAGACTTTACATATATTCCAATAGTGTTGCCTATACTGGCCAAGACCTCTTCCAACCAAAACTCTTGAGGGAGAGAGTACAGGCGGATCCACACTGTAGCATGGGTGAAATCTTCTTTTTCAGGGCTAAACTTCTCGATCCAGAATCTTAAAAAAAGCTCGGCTGAGTTAAAAAAATATGGTCCCCCATCAAAGATGCGAGTGCGGTCCTTGAGATTGTGCAGTATGATTGTAAAGAAGCCCTTTGAGCCCAGCTGTAAATCATAGTACCCTTTTGGTTTCCACCAGTACTGTATCCATTTGATTAAATCTCTTTCTGACGGCCATAACCCTAGGAATTTCCCTACAAGGGCGTGGTCTCTCATATACTGTTTTTTCTCCTCTATCCTCGGAGAGTTGACTGTGTACTTCGGGGCCTGCGGTGCTTGAGGAATGCATTTTCCAGGGAGCCAAGGTGTCGGTGTTGTAGTAGGGACCACTGGGTTTTTCGGGTCGATGTCCATCTCACGATCTTTGAAGGTGCCTTCTGTGATGAGTGTGGCTTGCAGGTCTGGCGGCTGCTCAAAGGGTGGCCACTTAAACCCCTCGCCGGTGCTTCCATTCGTAGTAGCTTGACTGTAGGAGGCGCCAGTTCGCCCCCCCTCCTTCTAAATCATGGACCTAGTGGGCCTAGGAGTGTGGTCGTTCAACTTAGAATCTGAAACCCTAATCCGGATAGCAGAGTCGACTCAGCTAAAGTTCATTGCAAATACCTTCTTTGTTGACTCGGGCAGTGGGTCCTTGCATGAGGCCCACGTGCCCACTTATTCTTACAAAACCCTACACCTGCCAACTCTTCGAACCCTATGCGTCCTTCCTTTGTTGCCTCCTTCTCATCCACTGAGACCTTCCTCGCATCATTCTTTCTTCACCACAGATCTTGCCTTTGCTATGTTCGGAGGTTCCAAGAATCTTGCCCGCCATGGCTCGCATCCTCGCCATTGTTCTGAGCACTTTTCTAGCGATGGCCATTGCTGTATCTCCTGCCAGAAAGTTTGAAGAAACAGAGTATATTGATATGGTCACTGATGTTCCAGCACTTTCTTCATTGTGAATTCGTTGTCGGAGAAACCTTGATCCTGGAGGTACGTTTTCCCTTGTCTCGAAATTTTTAGAGTTATTGGGGTTTTGAATGTACTAGTTTACTCTATTTTTCCCAAAACTGGAAGCATTTATTGGAGGGGAAGAATACGGTGGTCTTTTTCCTTTGGTTTGTTTTCAAACGTTGTTTTGACTGGTAGAAATACGTTAATCTTTCCTCTTTGGTCTGTTTTCATTACTTCTGGTTAGAAAGTTTTCCAGGTTTTAATATATTGTTTTGGTGAACATTATGCATTCAGAAGTAAAACAAGTAATGTTATATGTGATTAGATGTGAAGGTGAGCAATTAATGCTATAATCTAGCAGGATATATATTGTCTGAGGATGCATACATCAAGAGATATATGATCTGATGTAAAAGTACTTCACATTGCACAATATAGATTTCAATATATATAATATTAATTTCTCTCGTGCTTATTGATAGTAGAAAATGTGACACATTTATTCTTAACTCTGTTTGCAAGACTGAAACTTGTTTACAAAGGTTTTGAATTATGAAAATAAAAAAATTAAATTTCATTATATTCCATTTTTTTTTGTTGCATTTTTTTTAAGTATCTAATTTGATTCAGAGACCTGATTCAAATAAGAGACCCTCGCAGTCTGAAACTATGACCTATAAATTTGATTAAAAGAACTATGATAGCAACCAAAATTTCTGCTAAAGTTACTCCGGAATTATTCGCCTCGAAAGGTACTATTTTAAATCTTTTTGATTCAATGTCTGGGCCCTGAATCCCGATCGCCTTTTTGGCCAGCAGAATCATTCGCCTCGAAAGGTACTGTTTTGAATCATTTTAATCCTACGCCTAAATCTTGATGGCCTTTCTGGCCAACGTTTGTCTTCATAAATCGAGTCAGTACATGGCGAAGTTTAGAAGTTTCTCAAAAGAATAACTTTAAATGTGAAGCAATTACACAATTTGCGATTCTGCCAAGTATATGTACACTGTTCAGCACTTGCTTCCTTAAACAAGGCAGTACTTCTGCGAAGGTTTTGATTTAAAAAAAAAGATTTAAATGTCAAACAATTAGCAGAATATGCAGAGTATATATCTAAATCCTCGATTCTTTTGCCTCCGTAAATCAAAACATTACTGATGCAATATTTCGGAAATTTTTCAAAAGAAAAACTTTTAATGTGGGAAAATTAGCAAAATATGCAGAGTATATAGACACTCGTGAGCGTTTGCCTCCATAAATCAAGAAAGTCTCGGGCTTTTTAAAAGAAAAACTTCAACAGTGCAACAATTAGCAAATTATTCAAAGTATAGTTTAACCTACTGAAGCTATTATTAATCATTATATTCTTTGTTTTTCCTTTATTCCTTTTGACTTTATATTTAAGTTTCAGTACAAATTCGATGTGAAAGATTCTTTATTATGACACTCATCGTGAAAATGGAAGGAATCGTGCTCATTTATCATTAAATTGAAGGCTTTAAGGCATCGTGCTCTCTTTTCAATGATGCCATGCCTGAGTGATGGTTTGAACATCTCTTGTGATCTTGGAGTAGCCAGGGAATATTTGGGGAAGCCCATGCCAATATTCACTGCTTTTCTGTCTGTGTTTTTTTTTTAGCGAAGAGTGCTTCTTAGAAGGAATAACTGGAGCTGAGCCACATTAAGATTATTTATTTTTCTTCCTTTTTGTTGACCTAAAATGGCAAAGGTGCTCTATTTTTGTTAAAGATGTCCAGATTTGGCGAATCTTTTTAATTGTGGGTATATTAGCCGTATGTTGTCGGTATTTTCATAGATATATCGAAGTTAAACGTTTCCATTTTATATTATTTTATTTTGTACTTTGCATGGAAATAATTGATGAAAGGAGTAAAACATAAAGAGTTATGTACAACAGCGGTAAAAATGGGATGGTAACCATCCAACTTTATCAATGCTTTAATTAATATAACGAAATCGTCTAGTGGAAATGAAATCGTTGCGTAAACGTTGTTCTCTCTCTTCGTTCTTGTTCATTTCAATTGTCCGTCTATTCTTGTTAATATTTTCTTAGTGCATCTCGATCTTAAACGTTTCCATTGTATTTTTTTTGGTTGAATTGCCAAGAAAATTAGTCACTGATTTAAAGAAAATAAATATCTGCGCAAAAAGTGTCTTCATAGCAGAAATTGTCTGTGTCTCGCTTCCATCTAATATGATTGATAACGAGTTTCGATCGATTCTCACTGTGTGTGCGTTTCCCGCATAATTTTCCATCACGGTCTTTTTAGCCTTGTGCATTGTCGATCAAAGAGCGATTATTTTCCAACCTTACAAGTAAATCTTTATGGAAATTTGTTGTTTGTTACGCATCTATACTCAAACGATTTGGAAATCCTCATCAAACCTCTAGCATGACTGCTTTTTCATCAGCTGTTCTTTTCAATTACTTGATTGAATTCAAGTTTTGTAACAACCCTAGTAGTATGTTTTACTTTGGTAATTTGTGTTTACATTTTCAATTCGTATTGCATTTATTTTTTTTATATTTGTTTTAAAATTTCTGTGTTTGGTTTGCAGGTTAGGTGTAGTTGGAGTTAGAGCTTGAAGTTTTGGCCCTCAGGCCCAGATTTCAAACAAAAGCTCCGATACCAATTGTAGTGGCCAGTAAGAAAAATATCAACAAGCCTAGTAAAAATCCTTACAATTACGCATAACATTTCTAACATAGAATTTCGAATTTCTGAGTGCATAAATAATTCATTAACTTCAAATAAGCATATAAATTTCAGCAGAATTTAACATTTAACATTTAACTATAGCATAAAATTAACTTAGCCAATTCACAAACAATTTACCTGGTTCTGATGCTAATTCGCCTTGTTGCCTTGTTGTTGCCTTCCTGCTGCCTGATGCACTGACCGACACTGCCCAAACCTACTATCCTCCCTGCCAACTAGGACAACTACCTAGCTCCAGGATATCATATGGATATCCTGGCCCCCGTGCCCAAAACCTCCAGCAAACCAGTTCCCCTATACTAAACCTTCCCACTCCCGAACTCAACTCCTCTCTACAAATCCAAGAAAGCCCCAAAAATCCATCCCCCAAAATCTCCCGTCGAATGATAATCCCTTCGTAAACCTCCTTCGCCTCCATATCCTTCCTTCACCGCCTCATGCATTTACTTCCTTACCTACTCCTACTTAATGCCCCTTATCCTTTCCTTTATTATTTTATCGTCTCGTAATTAATATGTTATTCCTTTTTGTGTATGTAACCTTTTTAATTTAAACAATATAACTTATTAATCTTTTAAATTTAATATTCATGTTATTAAATGTAATAGGTAGTTAATTAATTAATTAATTAATCAAAATTATAACCTTTAATTAATTAATAACTACTTAATTAATATCATTAGATCAATCTTTGTTTAGTTATTAACATGGTAGGAAAAATTGATTACCTAATAAATCTTTTACTTAATAATCCCTAAGTATATATTCTACTAGGATTGTTACAACTTGCCAAATGTCTTGGATTCTTATAGAAATTGCAAGTTTTACCTCATTTCCTAGATTGCTAAACTTATTATTCTCAATATCATGTAGACACTCTTTCTAAATTATTCATATCTTACAATATATATTGTGATTTTTTTTTATTATACAAATTCTTCTCATTGCATGCGAATGTTCATAGTTGGAATGTAACTAGTATATCAATCAAAGTTGTATGTTCTCAAAATTATTCACATAATGTTTAAATTATTCACATAATGTTTAAGGAAATAATATATATTGTTAATATTTTTTTTTTAATTATACAAATTCTCCTCATTGCATCCAAATGTCCATAGTTTGTATATAACCACTAGATCAATCAAAGTTGTATGCTCTCAAAATTACTCACGTAATGTTTAGGGAAATAATATATGCTGTTAATTTTTTTTTGTGTATTTATACAAATTATTCTCATTGCATACAAATGTTTATAGTTTGCATATAACCACTATATCAATCAAAGTTGTACTTCTCGAAATTACTCTATGAATCAATTAATTTCAATGTTTCAATGTTCCACCACAGGGGCAGAGACGGGAGACTTGTGGAAATACCCGCAAATTTTAAGGATTTTAGGGATATGGGTGAGAAAGATCACATATATAATATAAACAAATTAAAAATATGAGATATAAAATTTTAAACTCAACAATAACAATGCAATGTTCATCCCATGCAAATTCATCAGTAAATACTAAAATATTAAATTAATAAATTAAAATTTCAAATTTGTAATACATGATTAGAAATTCAAATTCAAATAATAAAATACATTGATTCATAAATTATAAATGAAAGTTGAAACATAAATAATAAAATAATAAATATTGATAAATGATTTAAAAAATAAATTCATCAATCAGAATTCTATAATTTAATTAATTGTTACCACTCAAAATATTAAATAGTAGATACTAAATTCTTAAACTGGAATTACTCAAACTTAAAAATTTAAAATAGTAAGTGATCTATATCTAGAGTCAAGACTCAAAAATTAAAACTAAAAAAAAATAAACATAAAAAATAAATTTAAAAATGATTTTTTAAAATTTAGTTGTATTTTTATTATTTAAATTTTAAATTTTAATAAATTAATTATATTTTAACTTTTATCTTTTTTATATATTATTTTTGTTTTTTAAGAAAAAAAAATTCAAACCTAGAAAAATGTGTAATGATTTTTTAAAATTTAGTTGTATTTTTATTATTTAAATTTTAAATTTTAATAAATTAATTATATTTTAACTTTTATCTTTTTTATATATTATTTTTGTTTTTTAAGAAAAAAAAATTCAAACCTAGAAAAATGTGTCTCATAAATCTTCATTATGAAAATATATGAACTCATAAATACTAAATACTTTAAAATTTTTGAAAAACATTGAAATCTTCATTATGAAAATATATGAACTCATAAATACTAAATACTTTAAAATTTTTGAAAAACATTGAAATCAAAGATAATTTAAAATGAAACCAACCTCAAACTTTAAAAAAAAAAAAAAAAATGTGGTGCTAAGTCCAAAGACTCCTCCAATGTCTACTTGGAAAGTATAATGCCAACCCTGCTCAGCTCTCCAAGAGTCCAATGTGTTCTCTAACCTTCCACTTAGTAGCTTTATATAGGGGTTTTATTGTTAGGAATTTAGTTATTTACATTGAAGTGTTTTTTTGGTTTTTTACCATATTTTAAAGAAAATAATTTATGTATAAGTTTCTTTATAATGGTAGATATTTTTCAAGAAATTATTATTACTATTAAAGAAGTTAAGAATTTATTTATTGAATAAAATTGATTTTGTTGAAATTCTTAAAATTTGTAAGAATTTTGCTTAAACTTATACGAATTTTGCTTAAACTTAATTTTGTTTTTTCTTGATAAATTTTTGAATTTTTTAACAATTTTATTAGAAATTTTAATTTTATTGATTAATTATAAAACTTGATGAATTTTAAAATGATTTAAATTATTCAAATTAAAAAAAATAAATATATAAAAAAACGTTTTCATTAATAAAAAAAATCATTCATCTATTTATTAACTGACCCAGTTTCATACAAAATCAAAACTTTTGCAGTCAAAACAGTGCTTTAAAGTCAGATTTGTGATAACTAAATTTTGGACTGTGATATTGGTGACCTAAGTTCAAACCTCCATGGAAATAGAGTCCTCGGACAAGTTTGATCAGAATGATATGAAACTTGAAAAAAATTCAAGCGAGTTATAAAATTTAAACATAATTTGTTATTTTGTTTCTTGTCTTATTATGAGGTCCATCAAAGGTGGATAATAGGTGAAATGACTCATCATGCCATATGTTGTTGATCGGTCACAATCACAGCATCTGGTCAAACTATGGATCCAAAGAGGAGGATCATGTAAGGATCCGAGGATTTCATGGTGTATTTACAAGGATCTTGCATTGCATAGCTTAGATGTATTTGCGTTACATGTACATCATTGAAAAGTTTTTAATTATAATCTAATGCTGTGAAGTCAGTGCTTCATCAGTTAGATTATTCTATATGCTGAGAAAATATAGCTCCAGGGAGAAAACCTTATGTTCCTTTGATTACAGAAATTAACTTTTAAACATTGAACAGCCATAGAACCCCAGCTGAGAACGGGATTAGCTCGCACATGTGTAAAATTGAAGTACTACAAATGCAAGGATGTGTACAAAATTCTTGTTTTTCATATAATTGGCTAGGTCCAAGCCTTGAGCATCTGTATAACCAGCCAAAATAACAAAGAAAATGCAGTCCAACAAAAGCCAGTGCTAATAACAGTGACCCTATTGTTCTGACAGGTACAAATTAATCGCGCAAATCAATCCGTAAGACAAGATCAAGGAGCATGAGTCTGGCAAGCCAGTAAGATGAATGTGTACAATGCAACTTAAAGAGGAGAAAACAATATGAAGCACATAGGAAATAGATCCATCAACGGGGAAGCTTTTATATGAACAGATTCCAAATTCCAGGTAGAAATTGGTTGGATCAACAGTTAAACTTATATTACATCAAAATCAAGAACAAAAATGGCAGAAACAATGGTTGGCGGGAAGATGGAATTGCTGGAAAGTAATAGTAAATATAATAATAAACACCTACTGCAACATGGTCACCAGGAGCAGTATGTGATCCCCCAACTTTTTGCTTCAATGATGATGCAAGGAAACAAGATCTGTGATCTCCCTGGACCTTGAGATGGGTACTGCCACTCAAGTAGCCTTTCTCTTTTTTGAGCATTTTTGAGCTGCAAATAAATCACCCTTATTTTCAGCTACCAAGAGATATAGAAGTGCTCGAATGTGAAACGCCAAACACAACAGAGTAACCCTCGAAATTGCTTTATAATAATAGAAAAATATGCATATCAGAAAGACTGGAAATTCGGCTTAAGCATACCAAAGTCATTTGTGCCTGAGTTTTTCATGATCCTAAGTCGTTTGACCGTATGAAGAAACATTCTGCAAGTCACAGTTTTATTACTATACTTAGGAATCTTTAAAATTGTTCTAAGTCAAAATCAACAGTCCTTTTTGRAAGTTTTTTTTACTAGAATACATATCAGAAAAAAAAAGTACCAGGCACCTAGAGATCAGATCTTACTTCCATGGAACATCTGTGGCAAGCATGCAGTCTCCTTCACTATCTTCATAGGTTAGTACAAAATCAGCAGCAGGGTCYAAAAGCCCCAAAGGCTTCACAACGTGCTGATGTCCCAAGGGAGTCCAAGCTCCGAGGTGATCTGAAAATCATTTCGGGTGAGCTTATATTGTTACCTGAACTRAAAATATAAACACAGAAAATCAAATCAGAAGAYACTYACTCTCAGTGGTTCGTTGAAACATATTTTCCAAATCTTCAGCAAGAGACTCATAGGATCCATAGGCATTGATGTCCACTTTTCTACCAATGGGTACACCATCCATGGTCACCTTGACATACAATGAATTGCCCTGGCCCTGCACAAATCTTCCTGCCATGGCACCTCCTTGTCGATTTTCTCCGGAAGGTTTAGGAAGAGAACCAAGAGAGTTCCTCCTGTACAACCGAATTGGAGGCCAACCAATCACTTCACCCCTGTCAAGGTTATCCAGAAAAGCAGATCAGCTAAAAAATAGTCTTACAGCAAAAATATGATTGACCATAAAAGCAAAGAATATTCACACCACTACAAAATCCTTACAAACAGAATGCTAATACCAAAATAAAATAAGTGTAAACAAGATTAATATTGCAATTCAAGTTCAAAAATTCCATAAGCATAAGATCTGGACCACTGATTGAGAGAAGGAAAGAAAGATCACAAAAGAAAACAAGGCATAACAGCAGGGAAGTAACCTCGCACAACGGTTTAGAATTTTGAAAGGAAAACTAGAAATATGATCAGAATAGGAACAAGGGAGTAACCGAATGCAATATAAATGCAAAACAAGACATGGGGTTATTATAAATCTTGAAATGCAAATGATTACAAAAATATTGAAAGCAAAATTGAAAATTAATCAGAATGGAAAGGAAGGATTCACCCAACTACAATATACAAAACAATATATAGAAGAGTGTAAAACTTGAAATGCAATGTTGATTTTGAGTTGGCCAGTCTCAGCTTAAGGCTCAAATGCAACTGTGCTAGTTAGGCAACCAAGTTCTCACCGTGGTTTGTGAGGTTCCCACGATTGATTGGGATTTTCAATTATCACAGTCTATATGCTTAGGATTTTGCTCAGAGTCACAATCTCCAAATCACTGTTATCCAAAGGGGATGGACATTAAAGACCCATTAGTCCATTTAGTCCTTCTGTGTGCGTCAAATAGAGGGCAGACTCTACCCAGTCCTGGCCAGCCTATTGCTAGATAAAAGTAGTACAAGCACCAGCAATTGCTAGATAAACTTACAAATATTGATACAGAAATTGTTTCCCAAATAGTAGAAAAGGACCGTGACCTTACTGTGTAATAGAAGAGTCACCAGGAGCTGTCAAGTGATTATCTGTCAGATTGTGATCAAAGCTAGACAGTTGGCATGCTTCGTCATGGCTCAAGTTGCAAAGGTCATCTATTCCAGAATGGTTTGTTGCCAATGACCGAAACTGTTTGGTTGTATTCCAAGAAAAAGCCAAATGCTTACCTTCATTCGAGCTACTCACAGGAGTTTCCTGCTGATTCTCTTTTAATATGCCCAAAGCACTGCACTGAACCGGTCCTGGCTGGGTTACAATTACTTCTTGGTAGCTCCCTTTAAACCCTTCCACTACATCCACCACGTTCCTACAATCAGAGTACATGTTTTTGTCTTGTCTGCTTAGATCTGGGGCTCGAAAATCTCTTATTTTCAAAATTCTTGCCTGCTCCATTCCTCCTAAAATAGCTGATTGCGCTCTCGAGATTGGGGGATTTGGTTGGGGTGCAGCATGTTTGCTCTCTACATGATTGATCCATAGTGTTAAATCCAAACCCAAGTCGAGATCGATGTCTCCGTGACTTCCATTTTTATCAGAGCATTCGCAAGAAGATATCTCAGTAAACCCAACATAATCCTCATTTTCTTTGATACACTGGCCAATCTTGGGTTCTGAAGTGGAGGAGTTTCTGGCATACGTACAGCTCAACTCCGATCCCAGAGGACTATCCATGCAAGAATGGTTCTGGCTTAGACTGCTACTGTTACAGGGATATAAACTCTTTGGTTTCCTTGATTTGGCATTGACAGGGAACACAGAGCTCACAGTGGAGACTGKTTCTGCCATTGTTAGAGTTCTACCTGTTTTTTGATGTAGAATACTCGTTTTGTTTTTTGATGTTCTATTGAAATAATACGAGGAAACCACAAACAGAACCCTATGAATACCAGACCCCCTAACACAAAAGTAATAGAAATAGGCAATCAGACAGACACAGAAGAAGTTGGTATTAATACAATACAAGGCAGACACAGAAGAAGTTGGTATTAATACAATACAAGGCAGAACACAGAAGAAGTTGGTATTAATACAATACAAGGCAGAACACAAGGATGATGATGGATGGAGTGAACAGACAGGAAGATTAGTGAAGGAGACATTCCGACAAGTAAATCTCACCACCCACAAGAGGGGCGGCTTCCATTTTTCCTTTACAAAAACTCATTCCATGCGGTGCTATCTACTCTGGAGTATCTACTCCTCAATTTAGCGTGGATTCCAAGGTTTTTGGGTGTCTCAATGTCTCCACCATCGTGTCTCGCATTCATTTAATTATTTATTTATTTATTTCTCCTTGTATGCCAACAATTGAACAACTTGCACGGGTTTTCAAGTTTATCAACTTTGGCAGGCAAGTAAGGAGCCGTCTGATTTTAAAGTAGATTTTCTTTAAATTATCAGAATTTTTTTGATAAGCAGTCACTTTTTATTAATTTTAAAGGAAACATAGATCATGAAAAAGTTTAATTATATTTACAAAATTTGTTGACTTGTTATTAGATTTGTAATGGATTCATTAAATCATTCTGTATTTGCTTGTTTTGTTAAATTGATCTTATATTTGTAATGGAGTAATTACATCACGTTGTATTTGATTGTTTTTGGTTGGAATCTGGTTATAATTTTTTTTTTTGTCAATTTATTAATTTGTTATGTAATTGTAGTAGTAAAAAATATTATCCTCGGATGGGGTGACAGTGAGTCATATCTCACGGGGCCTGGTCAAGTCATAAATAAGGGTTCATCTTCTCGATATTCCCTCGACATTAAGAAAGGGAGCTAGCCATAACTGCAAGCTCGCATTCATTAGACCTTTCACTCGCGCGAACAACCAGGCAACCATCAAATTCAATGTTCGGGACGCGGTCATGGAAGCCGTCCCGTCGCACCCTCCGGTTTTTATCTACCTCTGCATCTGCCTTCCTCATTCTGTTTTTGGCTCCCACAAGGCTAGCAATCTAGAGCTTGGGAGTGGCCATTGC
Source organism: Picea mariana (assembly GCA_032191745.1). Lineage (NCBI taxonomy): Eukaryota > Viridiplantae > Streptophyta > Pinopsida > Pinales > Pinaceae > Picea > Picea mariana. Next base: position 342,007 of record JASDQU010104061.1, read on the forward strand.
TGCATCCACCAAGAATTCACCATTATCTTCGTCCTTACAATGCCCAGGGACCGGGGAAAGTTGCCTCACGACCCAACGTGGTACACCTTGGCTGCAAGGCAAAAACGACTACAAAAACTGGAGCGGACGCTCTCAATTGCTCGCACCCAAAAAGCTCGGCTTGCTCGCAACGATGCTAGAGAAAGAATGGTCTGGTCGCCTCCAACAGTTTTTGTGGAGGAGGTCATCCTGGAAGAGGCCACCCCACTGCCTCCAAAGAATTTTCTCTTCATGGGACCAGAGCCTCCTATTATCCTCCCCGGGGATGAAATTCGGGTAGATACAGGTGTAAACAACATGGCTTCACCAGTGGAGGATTTCCCTGTTTAATACATTGAGGAGGAAATCCTGGACGAGTACCTCCAAATGGCCCAGAATGACTTACTCTTGGAGGAGCTCGCTCCACTCACAGTCTCAGAACGCAAAACAAGGAGCACAGGGATGGGAGCAGAAGGTGGGGTTGAGGAGCAGAGCATGAGAACGGGACACCTGGAGGACGCAATGGATGGAATGTGGGTTGCAGCAGAGGATGGACACCAGGAGGACGCGATGGATGGGCGCACGTCGAAGGAGGGTGGCGAGGTCCTCGCGCCACCTCCTATTCCAACACCCTCAGATTAGTGGAGTGTCCCTCCGCCCTTCTTCCACCCGGACCAGTTTGATTTGGTGCTCAATTTGAGGCACTAGATGGCAAACCAGGCCTACCATGGCACACTCATGAGCCAACGCATGAACATGCTCTATGAGGCTCTCTTCGGCGTGCCAACAAAGTAAAGGTGTCCGACGTGCGCAAGACTCTATGCCCTGCTAGCTCGGTATGAGATGCCCAATGATGACCCCGACAATGAAGACCTCAATGGGTAACAACGTGGCTAGATTTGCCTTCTGGTTTTGGTTAGTTGCCTAGCTCCGGTTGGGGTTATGTTTGTTAAAACTCCTCTTTTATGTTCAGTTGTCATGGACAATTATGCAGATTATGGACCGCCACTTGTCCTGGTTTCCTCCGGGCAGGGCAGATGTCGGTCTGCCTATTTTGACATAGTCATCCAGGGCTGCCAACTATTCCGGTTTTTCTTTTTGATGGAACAACTTGCAGCCCAAGGACAACTCTATATTTTGTTATGATATAATATAAAGGATCCATTCTTTCTTTTTTACTTAAAAAAAAAGTAAAAAATATTATTATAGATAAATTTTAGGAGATTATGTGTTACTATAAAAAATAATTAAAAGATAAAAAAAAATTAAGATATTATAAGAAAGTGGTCAACCCTAATTTAGAAGAAGAAAAATATCTTTCTCTTTTGACGAGGGTAATCTCATCAGTTGCATAGTGAAAATAAGAACAAACTCTCGTGAAACTAGAAGTTAGACAAATCCCAAAACAAGGTGGAACTAAAGAATCTGTCATCTTTGTGATACTAAGATGATTGAAGATGAAAAACATTTTCTTTTAGATTGCCTTGCTTATATCCAAATTAGATCACAATTTCAAAATATTTGTCACATACCAACCTTCTTAAACTTCTAAGTCATCAAAATTACCTTCCAAATCATCAAAATTATGGTGATCTTGGAGATAAAATTATGCACAAAAATAAAATCCTAAAAAAATCCAAAACTCCAAATAATCTCTTATCTTTCTTAAAATTGAACATTAATTATCATCATTATATAATAATTTAGGTTAAATTTAAAATTTTTAAAAACATTTAAATTATAATAAATAGATAAATTATAATTTTGAAATTATTATCATTTCAATTAAAGTAAATTTTACCTTGATAACAACCCAAAAAAATAAGAAGCAATTTAATTAATAATAAACCCATAGCCAAAAATTAACTTAACTCCAAAATTAATTTTTTTATTAAAAAATTAACTTAACTCCAAAATTATTTTTTTTTATTAAAAAATTAACTTCAGTGAGGAGTCATGTGCCAACATCCATTGAGGCACTGTTCCAGGCCTGTTATTTATATTTCCACTACTTTGGGATTTTAAACTGGAAGGCACGATTGCAATGCTGTTTTATTGCAGGCTCGAATCCCTTATCTCACTGAACATATCCTCTAATTCACTGCCCCTATATTACTGGCTCCTGTATTATTAATATTTGCAGAATTTATTGATGCCTTCATTCAAAAAACAAATCACATTATCTTCTGGTGAATCTCCACCGATTAGCCGACATTCAATGTTGGGATCTTGCTATCTCAAGCGGGGCCATATAATTCTAAACAATAAAATAAACAACATCCGCTTTGTATGTAAAAGAGATTAAAATCTCAGTGCAGATATTTTTGCATCGAGTGCTGTTCATTTTTAAGTCCACAAGTACTTATTAGACAGTTGACTACAAAGAAAGTTGATGATCTCAATTCGCTGAGCTGTCCATTGACGACAGAAACTACAAAATAGATGCCTGTGACTGTCATTTTTAAAGCCTGTACCCAGCTACATGTCTTGCATGCACTTAAGTTTTTATTGAAACAGAAACACGCATATTTTAAGTTTGAATGACCTTGATGTGTAAGGCCGTCTTCATGCCTGGTTGTTACCAATGCATGCCCGTCTTATAATGTTTTTAGAGGTGGTTTGGCTATAAGTAGTGTTTGTCGGTTTTTTATTTGGGTTTAAATCTTTGATGAAGCTTGGTTTGTTGTGATAAAGTTGAAAGGATAGACATTTTTTTTAGTGGATTTTTTAAAAGATTTCTCGATCTTTGTTAAGTCATAAATTTCTTGCTAAGAACTGATTTAAATCTCAATCAATTAATCTTTACCAATTACCAATTCCCCTAAATTTAAAGAAAACACAATATATATAAATATATATGAAAACAATTACTTTTCAGAAGCAGACTAAAAACTTTTAAGCAGTGATCATAAAAAAATTCACTCACTGAACTGTGTAGTAATATTTGAACCATGAAAACAAAAGCTCAAAACTCAAAAATAATATTTTATTATGAATGATTTTTTGTTGAGGTTCAGATGTATTTTTCAATATTAAAGGAATTTTGAGATTTTTTGGTTCACATATTTAGTATTAGTGGTATTCACACCGAATTGTATTCAAATTTATGTTCACATTTGATTCTGGTTATTATTTTAGAAAGTATGCAAATTGGATTCTTCCACAATATATATACACAATATGTGCAAAAATTGTTGCACTTCTATTAAAGGGTTTTGAGCATTGAATTTTATAAACATTTTACAAAAATTATCATATTAAAAGAGTTTGTAATAATTATCTAGATAAAAAGAAAACACATTATAATAAGTAATATATACTTTGAAGAATTGAAGATATGCTTAATCATCCTCATCCTTGTTATCATGTTTCAACTCATCTTTTTTTTTCACTTCAAGAAGAGTCATATTTCTCAGTTTCATTAGGAAACAAATATTTAGAAAATCAAGTATTGAGAGATTCAGATTTATTATCTTCAATAATTGTATTATAGCTTTGTTTTTGTTTTTCTTGTTCATTTATTTGTTTATCTTCTTCTTTGGAGGAGTGTTTCTTATTTCAAATAGTTATGTAACTATTAGTAGCAATAAAACATATTAGATTATTAAAAAAATACTTCTTTCTACAAGAAAATTATTAAACTATAGGTAACAACATGAAAAAAAGTATATGAAAAAGAAATTAAACAAAATATTTTAAAAACCTTGAAATGACCAACTAGAAACAAAATGAAAGTTTTCCACTAAAAATTTAAAGTGATAGTTGTCCCAAAATATAAACACAAAGAAATGCTTAACTAATAAGTTTATCTCAATGAGCACTACTACAATGAATGCTTCTCAAAGTCACTTTTAATAAAAGTCCCAAACTTATAGCGCACAAAGTTTTCTACTATATCAAATAAAACATATTTTGCTAATCTCTATACAATTCTTAAATGCTATGATGTTTAGCTAGTAAAAATATTTAATGGATTGGATACACGTATAAACACTCACATTTAAATAATATCATCACATACATGTTTGTTATTATTCAGGTCTTTTCTTTTAAACTTTCAACCATAAGAGATAAATCAAACCTTATTCCGTTATATTATGATGAGAGTTTATAAAGTATATTAATATACAATTTATCTATACTAAAAATTTGTCTATCATTTTCAGTTGCATACAAAAGTGATTGACATTATTTGATTGACAAATCTTTTGGAATCTATCATGGAATACTTTCTGTGCAACTTTCTATGATGTACAAATTAAATATCAATGTGATTTTCCATGTATAACAAGTTTAACTTCAACATATGAATTAGGGAGGGTTTTAAAAAATAGTACTAGTAAAAGAGAGAATAACAATTAGTGTGAGATGTACTCATAACACTGTCAAAGGTTACAACTTGTACAAAAAGACATTTTCAAAAACATATTCTCATTTCAATTCCATTGAGTGAAATTTCACAATGGAAATCATTTTTTTTTAATTTTCTGCCAAATTAGTGATCATGCATGTATGGATGCTTGATCAATTTCATTCCTTAACATAGATCTAATGCCAAATAATTACTTAGGCAGTAAAAATAAATTTCATTGTAGACTTCACAAGGATGTTCCAAACATGAATTTTAGAATGTTAAGATAATTAACCTATGTTTAATCCATTATTAAGATGCTTGGGTTAGAATTTCCAGTTGGATAACTCATGTTTAACTTGATTGAGTTAAAAAATGAAATGATTTAATTATAAATATCATAGATAAATTATTTTTCATTAGTTTACCCACTCATCTTTTCTATAATAAAAAATAATATTTCCAAAAATATGTAACCAATTCTATCAAATAAGAAAATAAAAAATAAAAAAAAAAACATCTTTTATCATCCTTTGATTAATATTCTTAATAAAATATTGATTAATATTCTTAATAAAATATTGATTAATATTCTTAATAAAATAGGCTACATAGTAGACTTGGTAAAATATTTATATCTCAAAGAAACTCTCCTTTATTTTGAGAAAGATTAGGAAATTCAACCCTATTCCTATCTTAAATATATGCAACTCTATCCTAGTACTAGAGGAGGGCCCTATCCAAGCTTAATGTGTGAATAATTTTCCTCAATACCAATCATTAAGCGATCGAGCCTTGCTGGTTAACTAGGAGGAGTTCTTTCTATCTCAAGGGCATGATTTGTAGGTTCAATGACATATGACCTTCTATATATAATACTCAAGCATGGATAACAATGAATTGGGATATTTTTGGAGGATATCCTTGTTATATATCAATGTGAAAAAGTCCTTTTCACTTGAGTTTGTTTTTTAGTTGGACAAATAACAAGTCGTTGGCAAAGGGGAATATTTAACAAATGTTTCAATCTATCTTATATTTCTTTATCTCCCATTGGAATATTAGATTTGTGAGATCTCACAATCTATTGATAATGCTTGAGGTAAGTATATCTAAGTGTCCAATAAAACATGTGAGTATATTTTTACTGTATCTATTCCATGTAACGTATTTACAATTATTTAAGAGAAGGTCTTCTTGATCTAATTGTGTTGGAGAGTGGATATAGTCACTAGATCCAACCCCTATACTATGAAAACATTGTTTTTCATTGTAGAAATTTATTTTACCATGATCATTTAGTGGCTTACTATCTAAAGACAAAGTCATCACAGGTTCCAAAAGGAAAATATATAATTTCCTCCTAGTGGAAAGACTCAAATATGGAAAACCATTGAGTGGGACCTCATAAAATTTTATATAACTCCGCACCTACTCTAGCATTCAATACTACACCAACACCTGAGATAAGTGGACAAGCCACACTTACAACCATATGTTAGGAGGAACCTCATCTTTTGATTATTCCCATGCCTTGAAGTCTCTTTTAAATAAGAAAGAGAAGACATGAATCAAATTCCTCAAATCAAGATAGTTGTTGAATTCTTTTATTTTCAATGGATACATAGAAACACATAATTGTAATATAAAATCCAATAGTCAATGATTCAATGGCTAGTTAGATTGCATTTAAAAGAAAAAAAAAAAGACAAAATATAGATGTGTGATTTTCAATCAAAGAATTTTAATTGTAGGATGTTTCAAATTTGTCAATCTTTGAAAATAGAATATGGATAAATGTTCAACAATCACTAATAATTCATTAATGAATATAAACATGGATTTGATATAAAGTGACAAACATAGTCATGATCTTTGAAGAAGAAACATTTATTTACACATTTTCTTGTAGAGATTTTTTGTTTATTAAATATTTATTAAAAGATAAACATAAAAAAAATCAAAATAATATGAAGTCATTTTGAATATGGGTGATCAAAGCTTTAAGGAAAATCGTACAAGAGTTTGTAGATATTAAAAAAACAAATTCAGTGCAATTTTCAATATTTTCTATAAAATGTATTATTATAATCATCAATAATTAAATTGAAGTTGAATTTGAAATATGAAGAGATTTAAAATATATTATGGATATTTTAACAAATAAAGTTAAAATTGTATATTAAGTTTTTAAAAATAAGTGTAAGTGTTAGAGTAATGTAAACATATTTTTAAAGAAAATGGAAAATAAACAATGACATACATTATATAGAGATTTATCCTGGAAACTTTTAATTGGTAAAATCAACAAAACTAAAACTACATCTCTCTTTTTCATTGTATTAACTTCACCTTTCACAATACACTGATTTAGGTATTCAATATCATACAAAATGCTAATATATTAACCTGAATTATATTACAATCCTAATCTTTTAACTTGGACTAAATTACAATGGGACAAAAACCATTGGCCGAGAAAACAATATATATATATATATATATATATATATATATATATAAGGAACTACCCCAAACTCTAGCTAATGATCTTGGATAAGTGCATAATTCACATGCTATAAATAACACCTCATGCATGAATGTACAATATACATGGAAAGACTATATGTTATGAACCGACACCTTGAGAATGATAAAAAGTCAATGAATAAAAATCCACTTCAAGGGGGAAACCTCATTTTACAATATATCCAATGTACAAGATGAGATGGTCTTAAGAATAGGTCTCCTTGATATATATATATA
>JASDQU010104061.1:349154-359155 GCA_032191745.1 Picea mariana
CAAAGAAGGGTTTTAGCCTACATACAAATATAACACTAGAAATGTAATAATTCAATATCTAGGGCTTAATAAGGGGTTTAATACTTAACACGGGGCTTTGTCTAGGGATTAACACTATAACAAATCTCCAATCATAATATTAGATGTATTACACATGGATGTCGCTTATCACCATATAAAAATATCATTGAATAAGAAAACGTATTAGATAGATAAGAAACGAAAATTTCTAAAAAGTTGGAACTTAAAATCATAGAAGACAACTTGAACATTTGGGAGGATAACAAGGTAGTAAAAAAATGTTGGAGTATTTAGAGATTTTGTTTTAATAATACATTTTATAATAGTTTTATAGAAATTTGAGTCTATATGAACATAGTTCTATCATAATTTAATATCTATGTATGGTGGAATAGTGCTTTGAGAGTTTTGTCTAATTTTGAATTTACCAAAATCATCAAAAGTTTGAACATAGTTCTATCATAATTTAATATCTATGTATGGTGGAATAGTGCTTTGAGAGTTTTGTCTAATTTTGAATTTACCAAAATCATCAAAAGTTTGATAAATTTTAGATTAATGAAAATTTTAACTTTGTATATCATCAAATTCCCACTACTATTTTTTTTTCCACTACTAAAAACATTTGCCACAAAATTTAATGATTGCAAAATGGGAGAATTAGTAAATCTCCTCTTAACCAATGCAATCTTATAATTTTAGATTTTCATGATCATGATAACTTCAGGAAATGTAATTGATTTAAATCAATTGAAGCCATTAATGTCACATGGGATAAAGGAGTTGTGTGGGATGTATTAGGAATATTTGTTAGCACCCTATGTAATCACATTCACTGTAGTCATTGGCAAGGGGGAAAATAAATTCATATCATTGACCATCATAAGGAGCATAGAAGGTCAACAAAGAGCACATGGTTTGTTAATACAATCGATGGAGATAGAGAATAAGGAGAATATAAGGCCCATTTCCATTACTAGGTCTTGAGCTACCACCAATTTCGATTGAATTATAAATTAGGTAGTGATCCCTGAATTTTAATTGATGTTTTTGTTAGTACAAGATTCAGTCTTGTCATTAGTTTGGAGGTTGCTAAAATCACAAGATATGATTTGGAAAAATCAAGCGTAAAGGGGCCAAAATTATTATAGCCGATTTCATAGAAAGGGATTTTAAAATTTCATGCAAAAGGGAGAAAAGGGGATAAATTTAGGGTCCTGGGCACTTAAGTTTATCCTAGGCACTTATCGGGATACAAAATAGGGCTTATCATAGCTTTAAAACCTCGATTCATTGAGAGAGGGAGTTAGTCACAAGACAATGGGGTAGGAAACCAAGTGCTAGTAGATCTGTGAGGTCCTATCATTCGATGCCTATAGGTGAGGAATATTAATGACTTATGATCAATGTCACACCACAAACATGAATGGAGGATACCAAGCCCAAGAGATGAGAAAATGGTTTGAATAGACACATGTCACTTGATGTATGGTGTCATCCAAAAAAGGAACAAAAGAGGAAACCACTGTCTTTGGGGTGCGACAAGGGTATTATGGTTTTACCAAACCATCTATCACCTCCAATACAAAGCACACACATGTCCACCAACTCAGAAACACATGGAGCTAACTCATCACTCCACCAAAGACACTTGAATAGGCCGATGATAGTGTGACATGCTAGCAGGATTCTCACTAGGACAAATCCACGATGGCCACATGGATGAAGGGGACCCGCCAAGCATACAAAAGAACACCTTGAGCCTAGGGACATGTAGCCTACTCCCCTTCCACACAAAGGCTGACCTGGACTAGTATGAAGATTCCACATGTCTGTGGGACCATGTCGATGTCAGCAATGACATCACTCAAAATTTTTCACCCTCCTCAAAACATTCAAAATCTTGAGCCAAAGGGAAAATGGTGTGTGGTATTAAATCACAAATAATGGTTTTCTCAACAAGCTGCGAACTATGTTGTGAAGCTAGCCTGACAAATTAGTTGAAAGACTAGATAACCTACACCATGAAATTTGTCCTCATGCATAGATATCATTGCCAATCATCATGCAGTCAGAAACAACTGACGAAGGATAAGAATAATTGGCCACATGCATATACACTCAAGAAAACTCCAGATATCAAAGTATTGTTGGCATGTGTCAAAATCATTTCCTTCCCACTAACGGTCTCTGTAAATACATGTTAAGGCCTTATAATAGAAATCCCCAGAAGCATGAGAAATGAATCTCTGAGTAGTTCAACTTCTAAAGGTGAGTTACTTATATGCCAGGTGTCACAAAAGATGACCCAACCTACACAGTTCCTCCCCTTAGGAGGGACCAATCATCCATCCCAATCACAAATGTGCGAGGAGTTTCTCCGGTCTTGGAAAAAGAGGGCAAGGTCCCTCTATGCTCGCACTAACCCAGACACAAGACCAATAGGATGTCCTATAGTCCATCCTAAGGTGCAATTGCAATATTAGATCAATTACCCATAGAATCTTGAGGCATAAGATTCAGGGGATTGGTTGATTGCATTCTGCATCATTGGGTGGTGGTGGTTGAGAGGAAATGGTTAGGCGTTTTTCTATCCAGTTGAGGACCTCAACTATTCAAAGGTTGAACATGATCAATGAAAAAATCATATTCTATTGAGACAATTAGAAGAATCTAGACTGAAGCTCAGTTGGACAAAGGAAGCAATCCTCACGACACCTCAATAGGTTTTCACTATCATGGTAAAAATATTTTTTACCTAGTAAAAATCATTCAAAAAACTAGAGATGGTATCAAGAGATGAAAAGTGGCATCAAATTCAATAAGTAGTATTAGTTCAAATGAATGGTTTTCTCATGGTGCAATATCCCAAGACCGAGCCCCAGTTGTAATTGTGAATGTAAATATGTTTTGTAGGTCGGTGAGCCAAGTGATTATAAGATAGGAGACTTATGTGATGATTAGGATGGAGAGCCTAGATGCTAAAGGCCAATGCGACTATTTATGTATATGTAAATAATAATATCATTAATATAAATACATCATTGTGTGTAGACCGACCACGATAAAAGAGAATGGGGTACTAAGCTCCACTAGGTAGGGAAAGGGATGGGGATAAGAGGCTAGGAAAAAGGGAGAAGCTTGAGGGATTATCTCTAAGGGAATATTATAATAAATTTCCTAAAAGACTAAGGTTTGGGAAATAGCTCATGTTATCCTAAGTTCACATGGGAAGGGAACGAATGATAAGTGGAGCTCATGCAGCTTCAGGAAGACATGTGTCCAATTTGGGACATGTAGTTATATTTGGAAAAATTGTCATCCGTGGGGGTTCTCTTCCATTATTGCGAGGCTTCCCATGCACTCACACATTCACACAAGAAGCCATTCCCTCCATTGTTGACCTCTAAACATTCACGCACATATGAAACCTGCACACATTCTGGAGCCATATCCCGTGTTTTCTTATCATCGGCTGAAACCCATGATCCTCCTGGTTGGCACAATGCACCTGTGCCTACCTAATCTTGTGTTGTACTTGTTTTCTATGAGCAATGCCTATTTTGAACCTGAAGGAGGTTGTTACTACCATCACCTATGCATTAGCTGAATTCTATTGTCGTTTTCACCTGAGCCTGTTGCTGGTTGACTAAGAGTGGGAGTGAAGAGGCCGGTTGTTAGGCCTGTGAATTGAAGAAGTAGGTTGTCAGGCCTGTGAGAAACTCTCTCCAGGTGAGAGAGTTTGTTGGGAAAAAAGAAGCAGGTTGTCAGGTTTGTGAGAAACTCTCTCCAGGTGAGAGAGGTTGCTAGGGAAGTGATTTCTCCTAGAGGGATCCCAAAAACAACTATAGTGATCTGATAATTCTTGTCCGGCCTGTTGCTAAATTCCTGGAAGGGAAGTGGAGCAGTTGAAGGAGTGTTGAGAAGAGAAGGGGCACACTTCCTAGGGTGGGAAAAGAATGTGGGGAATGAGAAGCTGTAGGTTGTGTGTATAAGTTGGCTCATGGGAGGGAATCCTTCCTAATTGAATGTGTAGCATCCCATTGTCTGAGCCTAGCCTATTAATTCCTTTACCCTAGTGGAGTTTAGTCCCAGGTTGGGGGTGACTCACTACGAAGAGTGATGAGAAGCGTGGTCTATGGCTGGGAAGTTCATGGAAGGTATTCACGCAGTTGGTGGCCTTATACAAAAAGATAAGTACCATGTCTATGTTCATTTACATGTTGTGTATTTGTACATGTCTGATATTTATAAGTATTGCCTGCATATGTTGTATGTGTAGGATTACTATTATTTATGCATTAATCTATATATTACAAGAATATAATTGTCTATTAAGTTATATATGTATGATGTTCCGCAAGAGTTTCTGTATGCCATATCCCAGCAGGTATATGGTTGAGTATGTTACATTTTGGTTATCAAAATATCAATAAGAATGTGTTTTAGAGTAGCATGGCCTGACCTGGGTGGCCAGGAGTGTCACAAAATGGTATCAGAGCATGAAATATTTTCGGTGGCATGCCCCGACTTGGGAGGCCGGGTGTATGTTACAAAATTGGTATCAGAGCCCATGGTTTCAACATTGAACCTGGATGGGATATGTATGAGGAATTGAAGTGAAAATTCCAAAAGGATTTGATGTATAGAGTGCCAGAGGGGTGCTGAGAGAGCTCCTCGGTGGTAATGGAAAGATCAAGAGAAGTGGCAGGGTAGTTATCACAACGATCATGGTTGATAACCACAATATTGAATTTGATACGTAGGATCTGCACGAGGGGAGGTAGACCCTTCCCAACCATTAGATATGGAAAAGGTGTGTGACAATTAACCTCCAAGTCCTTCAAAATTCATGACTTCGATGAAGTTTACTCTTTGTTGAGAAAATGGGGCATAAGCTCGAAGTTCCGAAGTCCCGAAGTGATTTTCATCCATAGATCATCCAGGAGGAGGAGAGTCGTGGATTTTTCCCGAGTAGTTCAAAAGTTCGTAGTTCAGAGAAATTGGTTGAAGTGCACATAGAATGGAATTCCTCCTAAAGTCCCGAAGTCCCAAAGTTTGGAACTCATCCGAACCATTCGATTAATAGGCACATGTGTTCTAGATCAATTGTGCAAAATTTTGACAGTTAAAAAATTCAGAGTTCGGGAGAAACATGGTGATAAGTCAAGAAATCCCATTGAAGCCCAGAGCTATGAAGTGCTGAAGAATGGGGTATGACGTGGCATGATGAATTCACTGGGGTTGATGTGGACCTTCCCTAGTCGTGTCACTTGTCAGTCAGAATTGTACTTTTGACGACCTTGTTGGACCAATAACAGTCCGACACGTGGGGGCCACATGTCACCATCTGATATGATGATAATTGTACTATGTGGAACCTAAAAAAGTTAAGAGGTTCGAGAATTCGACGTTAGGAAGAAATGGGAGAAGAAGGTGTGAATTTCTCCAAATCCTGAAGCTCCGGAGCACTGAAGCTCCGGAGCACTGAAGCTCCGAAGCCACAAAGGATCACCAACTTAGTACTTCGCCGATTAAGAGTTCGAGAGAATCACTAAGTAATGAGATAGAAACCTACGAAGTCTGAAGTTATAAAGTCAAGAAGAATGTGAATGACGTGGATGCTAAAATCACCTAGGGTGACATGGGAACACTAGATGATTTCCACATTTCATCATTTTTTAAGTGTTTCAAAGACTGTTTGGGCCAATTGGAACATGACATGTGCTAGCCATGGGATTGAGCCACATGTCCGCTCCTTATTTTATTCCACGTAGCATCTGCTTCAGAAGTTTGGATAATTTAGCATTGTGTATGTTTTTGCAATATCTTCTGAAGCCTGAGGCACTGGAACACTGAAGTAGTGATGCTCCGAAATGCCGCTCCGGGAGTTCGCCAGTTCAACGTTCAGAGAGAACATTATGTGGAGTTGGAAGAAATTTCGAAGCCCAAAGTTCTAAAGTCTTGAAGCTCCGAAGTAGTGGATCCTTGAGGCTCCGAAAGAAAGGTCTCTTTGAAACTTCGTCAGTTTGAAATTTGGGGAAAATGAACTGTGATGAAGGAGAAACCTACGAATATTGAAGTTCTGAAGTCAAAAAGCACCGAAGTGACGTGACTTGCTGGAATCACCTAGGGTGAAGTGGACACAATTGATGCTTTCTACGTGTCAATGTTTCGTTCTTTTTCAAATATCATTCGTGCCAGTTAGAACTTGACACATGTCACCCATCAGATTGGGCCATGTGTCATCTCTACTTTTATGCCACGTAGTAAACCTCCCTGGTGAGTGATTGCTGATGAGACTCTGGGTGTTCGCTAGTTCAAAATTTGGAGGAAACGTGGTATGATGAAGGTAAAAACTCTGAAGCCCAAAGCAACAAAGTGCTAGAGTAATGAAATGCCAAAGTGCCAGCTTGAGAATTCGAAAATTTGACATTTGGGGGAATGTGTGTATGTTGATGCAAGAGCCTTCGAAGCACGAAGATTCAGAGAGATTCTATGAGAATTCACCAAGCTCGACGTTCGAAGGAAACGAGGTGTGGAGTAGGCGAAACTTTTGAAGTCTGAAGTTCTGAAGTTCCCAAGCTTCGAAGCAGCGGAGCCTTGAAGCTTCGAAGATGTACTATGCAAGGATTCACCAGTTCAACATTTGGGAGAAATAAGACATGAAGTAGCAAGAGCTTTTGAAGTCTTGAAGCACATGATAAGCACCATATTAATAAGCACCTGGTCACAACCTGTGGTCACATGTGATTGGGGGCCAAAGAAAATGGGCTAATGCCTGAAAACTATTTTAAAGAAAGAAAAGGGTGTATGAAGGAAGCTCTGAGAAAGGAGAATAAATGCACAGGGATTGCATCACCGAAAAGACAATTTCAATTGTCCATAACTTTATGCTCAGGACTCAGAATTGAGCAAGGAAGAAGTCAATGGAAAGGTATTGGAAATATGATTCTAGGTATTCCATCATAATTGAGGATGGATAATCTTAGATCACAGGAAGTCAGAAAGAATATCTTTTGTGACCAAAAAAAGAAAAAGGAAAAATTGTGCATATGTTACCAAAATGGTATATGATGGTTCTAGCTAACAATAATTTGTTGTATGCCTGTTTTGGATGTAATGGTTACATTTAAAATAGAAAAAGTGCTAGATATGTCTACAAATTGAAGAAATAAGGATAGAGACACTTCTTCATTTTACATATGGGATCTTTGAGAAGTTATTGGATCAAATGTTGGGTTCAATAAGCAACATGGAAAACCCGAATGAAATTTTGGTTTGGGGAAGACCTATTCTATACATAATGATATATCAAAATGCTAGTATTTTGATAAAGAAAGATGAAATGTATGCATGGAAAAAGTTATAACATATCCAAAGATCAGTCCTACACTTGGAGATAACACCTCCCTTATTTCTATTAGAATGTGCAGTGGAAGCATGGTATCAAGGTCATCAAATATGGCATGACAGAAGTTGAATATCCATGTCCGGTTGAAAAATCGTATGGGTTATGACAAGAGAAGGTAATAACTTATTAAGCTAATCCCGGTGCTAATATGATCAGATAAGGAAAGGCTAAATCAAATTCCTCAAGAAAGAAATTGGTGTTAAATATCCAAGGTTACTCAAAGAACATGACTGGAGATACAATTGGGTCATGTAGGAGTTGGATAAGAGGGATCCAAGTAATAATGGAATGCTGAAAATTAACATCAGTGTAATATGCAGTTGCAAGTATGCAAAGTAGAGAAGGAAAGATTCCTAAATGGAGTCAAATCCTTGAACATCTTAAGATAATGGAAGAAGATATCATGAGGTAGATGTAAAGCTAAAATGAATGCATGGAAACACTTCAGGAGGGACAACAAGAATAATAGAGGATTGGTGATGCATTCCAAAAGTATTGAAGATATTTCCACAATAACATGGAGATTTCAAAGCCAAGAAGGACTTCAAAAAGAAATGAATCGCTGTAGAGAATCAATAAGGAACCATGAAGAAGAAATTGGTTCTATGCACGGTTTTGAATGAAAAGGAGATGGTGCCTGACAAGAATCCAACTTAAATGGAATAGATCCAGGAGTGACATCTCCAGAGGTTGGAGATATCACTTGAAATTATGATGGTAAAGTAAAATAAGTGTTGAGTACTTTTAATTAATTCTATGTAGCTAGAAAAGGAAGAATATGTGCATCCTTACAATATTTTAGAGATTGGCTATGCAAGTCAAGTTTGAGGTTGGTTGGAAAAGAGAAGAGAAGGGTAACAAAAACCTCAAGTGCTAAAACATTCAGTCAGGAAAGAGCTGAAGAAGTTCAATCCCCAAAAGTAAAAGGATGTTGAAGATCCAAAATCTATAATACAACATGATTGGAATTATAATTCATCCAAGTATGAGTTGGGATAGATGGATCCAGAAAATAAATGAAATATGAAGGTTAATATCATCTTAGCATTTGGTTGGAAATGAAAAGGAAACCAAGAGTTATTTGGCTAGAAAGTGCCTCGGTCAAAAATATTCATGTACAATGATTATAGTGAGAACACAAGAAGATTCAAAAATCAAGAAGAATTGTAGACTTCTGGGATCAACAAGGAAAAGTGTTATAGGGAGATAAAAGCTGCTTCAATTTCTATGGAAGCAAGTATGTTATGGTTGGTTGGACAACCATAAAGAGAGAATGGTTGCATGTTTTCAAGTGTTGTTGATGATGTTGCTGCATATGGAAGCAAGAAAAAAAAAGATGAAGTGTTGGTTATAAGAATGAGAAAAGAGGCATGGAAGATTCTATTGTCATCAATTAATCAGGTAGCATCAAATTTGTTTAATGGCATCTATGCAGGTAAGTATTTCTTTTTTGAAATTATGTTGCATAATTTCCAAAGGAAAATCCAGGTAAGAATTCTTCAGATTGAATTTTTATAATACATAGTATGGTATTGTTTAAGTGCATTAACATGAATAAGATACCACTAGGTGTGGTAAAGGCTAGAGGCCTGTAATAGTTATCAAAGATTCTTAGCTTTTGAATGCACACACAGACATAATAATATGTCATGTTAATTTGGTTATGAGGTAATAACCAAAGCAATAAAATATATGAACTTGTTATAGGAATGGATGCTAGGAAAGATAGTTATGTATGAGACCAGGATATGGTTGGATATGAAAAAGTATGGATATAGAAAGGTTACGTACCACACAAATACCCAATGAGCTTCCTACCTTTAAATAAAACTTGGACTGCAACCTTTTTGCTAACACTAATGCACACCACATAATTATATTCGTGGTGTAGTGTTCGGGTCGAAATTGAAAGAATCCAAATAATCAAGAAGACAATGGGAAGTTTGTGGAGAATGTGTCAAGATATTGGCCAAATTTCCATTTTATGGATGATGAGATACATGACTTAGATAAAGAGCATTCTGAACAATCAATGCAAAGGTGCATTGAATAGATATGCATTGAGAGTTGCACTTATGCATTATAGAACTGTATTCTTAAATGCATTCGTTGAATGCGTTTTGTGAGTGTATGCATATATATTATTGCATGGAAATAATTATACTAACAGTTAAATGTTGCTAACTCATGGATTTGAGAACATGTTAGGAACTATTAGACATTGCAGCAGGAAATTTGCAAGTCAAGTAGTCACATGAGCATTGACTATAAGAATTTTTTTGTTCAGAAAAATAAGTAATGAACTTACTGATATTAATTATGAACAATCGTATGCATAGAATGATAATTCATTCTATTTAATAATTTTTTTTGTAGTTGTAACATAGTTACCAACTTAATGAGAACTATGACCTCAAAATGAGAACTCTGGCCCAAAAAACCCATATTTTTGCATAAAAAACATCAAAATCAACCCCCAAATCAAAAAGTGGTGCTACTGGTAGCACCATTTTTTAAAACGGGGTCAAAATTACAACATTTTTCAAACATGGCCTTCAAAACTTAG
>JASDQU010104061.1:457897-470929 GCA_032191745.1 Picea mariana
CATGTTCTGTATGCTAGTGCATTTGGCAGTTTGATGTATGCAATGGTCTATACTAGATCGGACATTGCACCTGCAGTGGGATTTTTAGTAGGTATATGTCAAAACCAGGGAAGTAGCATTGGACAATAGTAAAGAGGGTCTTCAGGTATTTGCATGGCACTACCAATTATGGATTGTGCTACCAAGGAAGACCAGGATTGAACAGAGTGGTGGAAATACATGGCTTTATTGATGCAGACTGGGCTGGAGATCTGGATCGCAGAAGATCTACAAGTGGGTATGTGTTTAACATATTTGGAGGAGCAATCAGTTGGATGAGCAAAAGACAAGTTGTAGTAGCACTCTCAACTATAGAAGCTAAATACATGGCAGCCACTCATGCAAGTAAGGAAGCAGTATGGTTACAGAGATTGTATTCAGGTATTGGGTTGGTACAAAAAGCAATGAGATTAGATTGTGACAGTCAGAGTGCAATCTTCCTGGCAAAGAACCCATCTTATCATTCGAAGACAAAGCATATTGATGTTTAGTATCAATTTGTGAGAGACATGGTTGAGGAAAAGAAGGTGTTGCTAGAAAAGGTTGACACTTTGAAGAATGTTGTAGATTTATTGACAAAGTCTGTGAGCACAGAAAAGTTCTCTTGGTGTAGAGTAACAATGGGCATTGTTGCCCTAGATTGTTGACTATATAACCCTGTGGATCCCTGGATGCAAACAAAACAGCAAGTAGGAGAATGTTGGGTATATGTTATATTTGTTTCATGTGTGTGTGTGGGCGCATTAGGTTCAACAATTGGGTCAGAAGATCCCTCTAGTAGTACTATGTGAATGAGCCATTTTTAACGGATTTTGCTATTTTTAGCACCTTTCTAAATTAATCTCAGATTAAGGGATTAGGGTTTTGGTATCTACGGAATATCTAAAAACATTTTATATATTGTATGGTGAATGGTGAAATTCGACATAATGAAATAAGAAAGGTTTTCCTTGGTTGAGGGTTTCCGGTATAAATCTTCGTGTACTATGTGAATGAGCCATTGATTAATTTTTGTTTTGCTTAAGAATATATATGCATTGCTTTACTTCGGAGGTTTAAAACTTACACATACGGTATTGGTGTATGAGGCTAGGTACGTGGAGCTACTAAGATATTATCCACATCTGAACACTAAGAAATTAAAGGTTAACAAGTTTATGTTCAGTCTCAACTTCAAAATTCATGCGAAGGTGAGGATCTTGATGCTTGTAATGACCCCTCCATTATGACATACAAGTATGTAAGTAAATACAATAGTGAATTTCTTTTTTAAACAATAGTTAGAACAAGTCTTACACGAAAATAGCATACATCAAGCTTACCCATTCTCATCTCATCCACATCATTATACGATAAGAATCAAAATAAAATCAAGTTACTAAAATATCAACATATCACATAAGGATAACAAGATGTCTACCCGCCCAACCTACCCTGCAAGGTTAGGACCTCCAAGACACATAATCAATGCTTAAATACATAATTCATCCGATTGATTTTTTCCATTTAAGGTCTCAGGACTGGCGACTATTCTGAAGAACAAGGAGGTATCTATTCCCATAGCCAAATCAATTCTAGAGTCGAGTAAAGTACTTGATCATAACACAAATTAAATATTAAAATACTAATTATACTTAGACAAAATTTTCCTTCCCTTAAGGATTAAAAACAACAATAAATACTCATCATCTAGATAATATGCCTTCTCTCTATGAATTCTGTCATTTAATTATTTAGATAATATGCCTCCTCTTTATGAATTTCATCATCTAATCATTGTTTACCTTTAACAAAAAAAAATTCCCTARATGTAACARTGAGTATTCAACATCTAAACAAWTGTACTATCTCTATAAGAATACACATCAATTGTTGYTCACTATCTACAAAAAAATTACTTTCTCCCTAAAAATACCASATAAAATTTATATTCAATATTTAACAATTTTCTTCCCTTAACGAATATGAGTAAACAACAATTATTCACTATCTAAACTAGTGTACCACAAGAGTTATATGGATAAACTATAATAACTCCAACAATCAGTCCTATTATAAAATCAATTTAAAAAGTAAATTATACCAACTAATTTAATCGTTGGCTCAAGCTTCATTCCTAAAAGCAGTATATTATAAGGAGTCCTTTGAAACTAAGTAAAGAGTTACCAAGTATAGTACAAGTATTTAATAATCAATAACGTAATTTCATGTTACAAGTACAACATTATAGGCCTAATAATATTTATCTAGTATTACTAGTACAACTTTATAGGCCTAATAATAAATCTAGAGGCTAGCTATGATCTGAAGTGGAACTAGGATTTATATAAGATGTAAATTTTATTACATCTATACAATTATCCACACGTGTAAGGGAGAGAATGATATTATTCAATTTGATATCAAGAATTATACAACAGAGGAATTATAATTTTTAATTCTCAGAAATGCATTTTATAATTGGCGACCATAACAAAGTCACACTGAGGATATGAAATAATACAAAACAGAAGGTGTGCTTCTAGATTTTAAATTGATATTTAGTTTTGCAGCAACCCCATATTCTTATTCTATACTGCAAGTACATTTTTCAATGAAAAAAAACTTCAAAATAGAAATACAATACGCTTGATGGTGGATCCAAATTATTGATTTCTAGAAATCCATTAATGAAACAACGATCTCAAGGAAGATCAAATCCTCAATTAATTAAGCAACAAAAACAATTCCATATTCGGATTCAAAATTTCAATGACCATACAAACTCAAAATCGGAATTATAATTCTGTCTTATAGTGACCAACAAAAACTTTAAATTTGTAAGGTGTAAGGATCTTCATAATAAATGTAACGAAATACTATCCCAAACTTCGGTTAATTTACACATAAACCCATGAAATGTTTTCTTAAATTCTCGCTTCTAGTAAAATCTAGAATGATTATACAGGATTTGGATTCCAAAACTACAATGGATTCGCATCCATCTTGGAAATGTCAAGTTTGGAAAGAATTTCAATTACAATCTACTATGATGGAAATAAACAAACTCTGGAATCGTAATAGAAATTCCAAGCAATTTTAAACTCCAAATTTTGTATTATAATTCCAACAATCCAACGTTTTTTTTTAACTTTTCCTCTGTTCCTCCACATTTCCCAATTTGTTCCTGTTTTCTCTCTTAGTTATCCCTTAATTTCCAAAATTCTCAATTAATGAGTGTCTCCTAACTAAATCTTAGTTAGAGTTGGATTAGGAATCTTCTTCTAGTTAGACTTAGAGGTGGTTTGACTTAAGATACTATTCTATGTATATACCTATTCTCTCAAGTTATTATTTATTTCTATTTTAAAAATCTTTTTTATTAATTTCATGCACACATGTGCATTTTGTCCACCCTTTAAATTTATTCCCCATTTTTTTCTAGAGTTTGAATTTATCTAAAATCTTTTAACTTATGTCATAGTTCATTTAGTCATTTATTTAGATTTTAGACTTAGACTTAGTCTTAGACTTAGGATTATAATTTTGTTAGGATTTATATTATACCGACTAATTGATTATTTTATTCTAACAAGGTCTAACCATTTAAATTTTTTCTAGGCCACCTAGATTTATTGACTCAAATTTTTAATTACGTGACGTGACCTTCAAGATGGACCTATGTGATCCAAGGGTGCCACTTGCCTTTGACTGGTTTTGGAAGTTTGTTCTATCCTTGGAGTCAACACTCCATTCTGTCGACCTTGTGAGAGACAAAGGGCTTCTAAGGAAAAAAGATCCCACCTTATTGCGCACCCCTTAGAAATATTCGTGAGCGACTATCTCAGTTCACCCTCACTACATAGTGGACCTCTCGAACTAGGTAATCATTAACCCTTAGTTTATACCATGAAAATAGTGCTAGTAGGATCTTATAGGGATGTTGCCACACCTCTCCTTCAAATTTCTATATTTTTGTGCATGTTCCTTTTACTCCTTATGTGAGTCGGATTAGAAAGAATCATCAATCCTACATCCCCTGACAAAAACAGTGTCAATAGTACATATACACAAATCATATTGTAATCAATCATAAGTCACATGTGGGTAAAATAAAATAATCAAACAAATACAATCCACTCCCTGACTCAATCGAGAGTCCAAGGAAGTCCATTAATGTCATCAATATCCATGACCTATCATGTTTCTTGCACACTTAGGAGAAATCGTCAATAATATCTACAAATACATATACATCAAAATAACAAAAGTCACAATACATCATCATCATCATCATATATAACTCATAATCGAATGAAATCATAATGTACCATAACCGGATCACTTGCACGCAAGTGTCCTCAAAGAATAAGTCAATATATGTGTGATCAATAGAACGAGATGTTATATACACCCCCTCTTGTTTTAAACTTCATCCCGAAGTTTGTAAAATATATAAATGCAAGTAAATAAATGTATCTGACATAGATATATATGTCTAATCTATCAAACAAGTAAGGAAACTATTGACGCATCCCATATGCGTTCCTCGAGGTAGCCGAGTGTGGACTATAGTTGTCCCACTAGACCTTGACGTGATTGAATATTAGACGATGTAGATGTCGAGTGTGATGGTCCAGAATGTGAATTGGATCTTCCATGAGAGAACCCTTTTTCGACACCTGCAAAGAAATCATGTCAATAACATGTGATAGATCACTCAAATAATGTTGTAAAACAGATACATGAAATACATCATGCATATGCCTCAAAGAATCGGGAAAGGCTAGTTGATAAGCCACAGGTCCTTTCCTTTCCACAACCTCAAAAGGTCCCGCAAACCTAGGAGAGAGTTTGGAACCATTTCCAAACTTGATCAAACTCTTATGCGGTTTTACCCGCAAGAAAACTTTGTCACCAACCTCATAACTGCAGTTAATGTGATGCACATCAACATAAGTCTTGTGCTGATATTGCACCTATTTAATCCTATATCTTATCGATTGCACCCATTCTTGCATTTCTTGGATCATTTATGGTCCCACCGGGACCCTATCCTCAAGTCGATCCCAACTCAATGACGTCTGACATGGCCTTCTGTAGATAAACTCAAACGATGCCATCTTAATCATACTTTGGTAGTTGTTGTTGTATGCAAACTCTGCCAATGGAAAGAAGTCTTCCCAACATTTATGTTGATCCACTACATACATATGCAACATATCCTCTAACACCTACTTCATTCTCTTTGTTTTTTCGTCTGTCTCAGGGTGATATGTTGTACTAAAATTCAGTTATGTTCCCAAGACCTCTTGGAAACTGGTCCAAAACCATAGTGTAAACATCGATCCTTGATCGGATATGATATTTCTTGGTACTCCATGTAATCTCACAATCTCACTAAAAAATACTCTAGCTATGTCTGGTACCTGATACATCGTATGCACTAGAACAAAGTGTGCACTCTTCATCAGAGTGTCTACTACCAAAAAAATTGAATCGTGTCTCCTTTCTGTCAGTGGAAATCCAATAATAAAATCCATCGAAATGACCTTCCATTTTGATTCAGGAATGGTGTCTGGTTGTAACAATCCTGTTGGATGTCTATGCTCAGCCTTCACATGCTGACATTCTAGACATCTTTCCACATAACTAACTATGTTCGATTTCATTCCTTTCTAGAAGAATAAAGAATTGAGGTCTTCCTTCATATCTGTAACTCCCAGATGAGCCGTGTAAACTGCTCGATGAGATTCATTTAATATCAAACTTCTTAATTCATCATTAGGTGGTACGTAGATTATTCCGTTATATCTCAACAATCCATCGTTGTCAAAAAAATGACCTTCAAACTTCGATACCATCATGGTATCTTCTCTAGTATTATCCTTAACTTCCTTATACCAATCATTGTTAATTTGTAGAGCTAGAATCTTTTCTCGCAGATTCATCTTAAGAGGTATTACTGAGAATATGCATGGTCTCCGACTCCATGCATCTGCCACTCTGTTCATCGTTCCTTTAATATATAAAATATCAAATTTGTATTTGCTAATTAATTATGACCAATGCCTCTATCGTGTGTTCAATTCACTATGTGTAAACATATGCTACAATCCACAGTGACCTATCTTTAATTCAAATTTTTGTCCAATCATATAATATCTCCATACTCTCAAGGCATATACAATTTCTAATAACTCCAAGTCGTGCATTGCATAGTTCTCCTTGTGCTTTTTCAATTTCCTTGAAATGTAAGCAATCACTCAATTGTATTGCATCAAAACTCCACCTATGCCTTCCTTGGATGCATCTGTGCATACCAGGAATGATTTATCCATGTCGGGGACCTTCAATATAGAATTTGTTGTTAACAATTCTTTAGTATTTTGAAATCCTTCTACGCATTTCTCTATCCATACAAACTTCTTGTTTTTCTTCTTCAATTCCGTGATTGAATTTTCTATCTTCGGAAAACCTTCGATGAATCATCAGTAATATCCTGCTAAACCCATAAAGATACATACTTCTTGTATGTTCTTTGGAGCTGGTCATTCCATAATATCCTCTACTTTCGCTGGATCCACAGTGATACCTTCTCTAGATATGATATCTCCCAAGTAATGAATCTTTGATTGGTAAAAAGAACATTTTGATAGCCTCCCATACATTTTTTTTTTCTCTTAGACATTGTAGAACCAATATCAAGTGTTCGTCATGCTCTTCTTTCATCCGAGAATAAATCAATATGTCATCAATACATACTTGAACAAACTTGTCCAAGTATTCGTGGGACACCCCATTAATAAAACTCATGAATACCTCAGGGGTGTTTTTCAATCCAAATGGTAAAACAATAAACTCATAGTGTCTGAATCTCATCTTATATGTGGTCTTAGGGATATATTCCTCCTTGATGTGTAACTGGTGATATCCCGATCTCAATTCAATCTTTGAAAACATTGTTTCTTCTTTCATCTAGTCAAACAGATCATCAATTCTTGGAAATGGATACTAGTTATTGATCATAGCTTTGTTCAATTGACAGTAGTCAATACAAAGTCTCCACGACCCATCTTTATTTCTAACAAAAAGCACCGGTACACCCCACAACAATATTATTGGATGTATGAGTCCTAAATCCAACAACTCCTTCAATTGAATTTTCAACCCCTACAGTTTAGGTGTTGACATCCAATATGGCATTCTCTCTATCGGTTCAGTTCCAGGTTTCAAGTCTATTGTAAACTCCAACACTCTTTCAGGCGGTAAACTTGGTAACTCTTTTGGAAATACATCGACAAACGCTTGTACTACATGAAAGATTTATAATCCTTTTCCTCGCCCTTTTCATTTAGCGCTAATATTGCATACAACTTGTATCCCTTATGCATACTCTTTTGCAATTGTAGGGAAAAATAAACCTCAAAGACACTCCCCAGTTTCTTCCTACAATTACCCTACTATGTCCCAAATCAATCGTCAAAATTAACCATTTCATCTTATAGTTAAGTATCGCATGATGCAATTCTATCATTTCCATGTCTATCACTATGTCATAAGATCCTAAGATCGTGATGTATAGGTTGTCCTTGGTTACAAATTCACCCAAGTTAATTCTACATTCCATAACATTTCCTCCAACTTTTTTTTTGGCACCTGATTCCATTTCTACATATATGAACTCATCCTACTCGACTGCCTTTACATTAATTATCTTAAGTGTTGCATTTGAAATAAAACTATCTGTAGCACCTAGATCTATCAAAATACTGAAATTTTGGTAGATGATCATACCTAACGTCTCAAGCACAGTGGACTAGTGCTCATCCTGGTGGTTTTTAAACTTTTCATGTATCTTATCATCCTTGCCTCAATCTCCAATTGTAGTGGGTCCAGAAGATCCAACCACTCTGGCCTTCTCAATCGAACAGTCCTGTTGGTAATGTGATTCTCCACATCTCCAACATCCAGTCTTTGGTCTAGTGCTCTTGGTCTCCGAAGTAGAAGTTGTTGGCCTATTCGTCTATGATCCTGGTCTATTCTACTTAATAGGCCTAAATCGTTATTTTTGTTGTTGTGGTGCTCTGTAAGGAGCCCTCTGCTAAGGATTATATCATCTTGGTTTTGAGAACATAGATCCTTTGGGCATATCTCATTTTCGATATGTCTGTCTAACTGGTGTTTAATGTTGTTGCACTCCCGACGTCATATGTCCAATCAATCTAGAAGGATTATTTCCCTGACCCCCACTGTTCATCTCTTCCTCATCTATGAGGGCCTTCTGAACTACATCATGTAGTTTTTGAGGCACTAGGATCCTCACCTTCACACAAATGTTGAAGTTAAGGCCAAATACAAACTTGTTGACCTTTAACTTCGCTTTGTTTAGATGTGGAGAATACCTAAGAAGCTCCATGAACCTAACCTCATACTCATGCACCATATGACTACCGTTTCGTAAGGTTTTGAACTCATTAACTTGTTTCTCAATGAATTCATTCGACAAATACGTCTCCCAGAACCATTCCTTGAATATCTCCCATGACACATCTTTGACGGCCATGTTTAGTTGAGGTAGGAGCATCTTCCACCATATAAGAGCACTCCCTTTCAGTTGAAATACCGCCATGTGGACTTTCATGTTGGAGGTGTAATCAATAAGTGCGAAGCACATCGCCATGTCTCCAACCAAGCCTCAGCGGCTAAGCCATCCGTGGCACCCCAAAACTCAGGAAATTTCACCTTCTCGAGTTCTCTGTGTATACTACCACTACCTACTAGAGTGCGTTGTGAACCCTCAATGGTCACAATGATTCTTCCCTCTTCACGATCAAGACGACTAATAAATCCCTTGGATGTCCTCTAGAAGGATCTCATCATACCTACCACATCTCCTACAACAACTTGCTCCTACTCAGTAGTATACTCATCCCCCTGATCATTAGATCCCTCTAGCATGGATACTATTAGAGGTGTCACACCTCTTACTCGGGTACCACGTCGTCTACTTCCCTTGCATCCTCTAACCATGATTACCTGCATGAGAAAATTTTCAAATTAATTAGTGATACATATTTAATAAATTAATTTCAACACAGTGGAAGGTGTAATGGTCCAATGTCATAGGGTTGAACCCGCTCTAATACCATATGTAATGACCCCTCTTTTACGACATACAAGTATGTAAGTAAATACAGTAGTGATTTTTTTTTTTTAAACAACAATTAGAACAAGTGTTACACAACAATAACATACATCAAGTTTACACATTCTCATCTCATCCACAACATTATATGGAAAGAATCCAAATAACATCAAGTTACTAAAAGATCAACATATCACATAAGGATAACAACATGTCTACCCACCCAACCTACACTGCAAGGTTAGGAACTCCAAGACACATAATCAATGCTCAAGTCCAGAATTCATCCGATTGATTTTGACCATTTAAGGTCTTAGGACTGGAAACTATTCTGAAGAACAAAGAGGTATCTATTCCCATAGCCAAATCAATTATAGACTCAGGACTAAAGTAACAGTAAGGTACTTGATCATAACGCAAATTAAACATTCAAATACTCATTATACTTAGACAAACGTTTCACTCCCTTAAGGATTACAAACAATAATAAATACTCATTATCTAGATAATATGTCTTCTTTTTATGAATTCCATCATTTAATTATTTAGATAATATGCCTCCTCTTTATGAATTCCATCATCTAATCATTATTTACCTTTAAAAAAAATTATTTCCTATATGTAACATTAATTATTCAACATCTAAACAAATGTACTATCTTTATAAGAATACACATCAATAGTTGCTCACTATCTAGACAAAATCACTTTCTCCATAAAAATACCACATACAATTTATCTTTGATATTTAAGAATTTTCTTCCCTTAATGAATATTAGTAAACAACAATTATTCACTATCTAAACTAGTGTACCACACGAGTTAACAACAATTATTCACTATCTAAACTAGTGTACCACACGAGTTACATGGATAACCTATAATAACTCCAACAATCATTCCTATTTTACAATCAATTTAAAAATAAATTATACCATTTAATTTAATCATTGGCTCAATCTTCATTCATAAAAGCAGTCTATTATAAGGAGTCCTTTGAAACTAAGTAAAGAGTTACCAACTATAGTACAAGGATTTAATAATCAATAGCGTAATTTCAATATATCATCACACTAGATTTATTAGTACAACTTTATAGGCCTATTAATATTGATCTAGTATCAAACAATTATAGCTACAAGATTTTGTTTACCTTCGGTGGTAAGATATCAATATCTAACAAGATATGACAACAAAAACTTTTTAATTAGAGACACAACTTTAGTCTAAATAATGGCGTTCTAAATAATGATTCCCTTCGTTACTCAAACGACAACTAAGGTATCTTAATAGGTTGGAAGGAGAGTCTGGTTATCAAGGTTGGGGATTATAGTTTTTATAATTTATAATTCTTAGAAATGCATTTTATAATAGGTGATCAAAACAAATTCACACAATGAAAAGTGTGCTTCTAGATTTTGAATTGATATTTGGATTCTAGAACTGCAATGGATTCGCATCCATCTTGGCAGTGTCAAGCTTGGAAGGAATTTCAATTTCAATCTATTGTGACTCAAACAAACAAACTCCAGAATCGTAATAGAAATTCCAAGAAATTTAAAACTCCAAATTTTGTATTAGAATTCCAAAAATCCAGGGTTTTTTTTTTAACTTTTAGATATGCTTATAATGTTGACAATGAACAGTACAACATTCTAATATCCAGAAATTTAACACAAATACCGCAATCAAGAACTTCTAAATTGATTATTGGAAGTTAATTTATTTGTTTTAAAGGTCCATAGGATTTATGGTTTCGTATTCACAATAAAAATTTACTAGACCATTCAAAGTTTAAGGTCGAAACTGCAATAAAATTTACAATGATAAAACAAATACTTTATGTTGGAGATATTTCACACACATCTAGGAATAATTTTTCCTAAGGTTTTTCCTATGTTTACTAGTCATTTTTCAGTCTCCTATAGTTTAGGGAGAATATTCTCTTCATTTTACACTTTAGTTTGATCAGTTGAGTGGAGTCTAGATTCCACATTGGGATCATCACTAGATAATGTGCATTGTCCTTGGGATCATCACCATACTAGCACATTACTCATGCTTCCCTGCTCTACTCCTCACTTCACTCTATTTCAGTCAGTTAACTGGAGATGGAGAGACTAGTTAACTCAGACTAGGTGGCAGTTAACTCTCATAATTTCCTGAGAGACTAGACTAGGTAGCAATTTACTCCCATAACTATTGGTGTGTGTCCATATCACTCTAGAACACCACTATGTCACGTTATCTTCTCCTCTAGTGCGCATTAGTTGATTTATGCATAGTATATCATGTGTAAATTATCATTCATTCATTTGGTTAATAGAATTCTTCCATTCTTTCTCCCTTGTTACTCTCTTTTCTCATTTCTCTGCAAACTGTGTATGTAATTTCTCTATATAGATATTATCTCTGTAGGTTCATCCACATTTACATGTTATTAGAGCCAACGGATTTCTAGGAAAAAACACACGAGATTATTTTTGCAGGTACTGAAGATTGAAAACAACGGAAAAATGGAATTTCCAAAAGAATTCATTCTTACACCGTACAATTTATTTGCATGGAAGGATAAGATGATAATGCATCTTTGACACAGAGGATTATACAGATTAACCATGAACACAAAGATTGAACTCACATCAGCCATAGAAAAATCCAATTATTTGAATCGAATGGATGAAGCGTTTGGAACTATTTGTAGTCTCATTTCTCCTTAACTCTTCTTTCACATATCCTCCTGTAAAACCCCCAATGAATCCTAGACCACCATGGAAGGTATTTTTGGAAAACATGAAGAGATGAGGGGACACATGCTCGAGGTGTAATTGCTCACTTTGGATCCAAAAACCTTCAACAATATCCAAGATTTCTTTACCAAATATAAGGATTTGTTTTCGCAACTCAAGGCTTGTGGGGTTGATAAATATAAGGAATAGAAACAAATGGTTCTTACCATACTCTCCAAACTTGGTCCAGAATACTCAGTGTTTGTATCCACATTTTGTTCAATTACGATCTCCTCTAGAGCCACCTCAACGATTCCCTCTCTTGAGGCCTTTATTGAGTCTCTGAAACAAGAGTAGAACAAGCTCATCAATATAGGAAAAATCAAAGGCCCAAAGGTGCATGCACTTAATTTTCAATATGGTAGCATTCATCAAAATAAAAAATATAAAGATAAAGACTAAAGAAAAGCACATGAAAATCCAAATAAGGAAGGGTACTCAAAACCCTTCAATGATGCCTCCGAATCCAAAGGTGGAAAGAGAAGAAAAGGGGAGAAATGTATGTACTTCCATAAAGGATTCCATCTAGAATCCACATGTATGCAGAAATAGATAGATCAAATAGCCCAAATACTTTAAAAAAACAACCTTGGAGATCGCATCCCTGAGGGTTCCAAGAAGAAGAATCCAGAAGATCAAAATCTCAAAAAAGGTAACTCTAGCCATCAACTCCCCTCCTGATGCTTGGATTGTAGATTCAACAATATCACACCACATGGATGCCACAAAATATGTCTACTCTTCATTGGATGTATGCAAAGGTCCTCCTATTTTGATGGGGGACAACTCTCAGGTTGAGGTCACTGGAAAAGGAAGAATTTAACTCACAAACAAGAGCTTCTAGAATGTACCTACACATTCACAAACTCTCTGTCAATCTTCTCTCTGTGTATCAGATGACCAAATCTAGCACTGGAAAGAGAGTAATATTCACACCTGATGTAGTGGATATCTATGACATGCAAATTAATTCCAGGTTTTCTACTAGTGAGGTAAATCATCAATCTAGACTCTACACATTTTTTGAATTTATTGAACCATATTCTACATTACTACTTACCCATGTTGATGAAAGCA
>JASDQU010104061.1:489383-503025 GCA_032191745.1 Picea mariana
CTTCTAGAAGATTCCTTCTAGAAGGATCGAGAACTTATCCATTTTCTCCCTTTAGAAACATTTCCGCACCCTGACCATTAACACAGTGTGGAAAGTCCGCAGTCAGGCTGAATGCAACATGCGGAAATCAAGTATTTCCGCAGGATAGTATATATGCAGCCTGCGTACTATTTTCAAAAGTGCGATTTTGAGAAGTTGATAAGTGTAACTTTCTTCATGAAAATGATCTAAATGAAGAGTTAGATCTTCCATCACCCTGTCATTATCATGTCATCATCTCGATAACCAAAAATGTGGATAACACAAGTATCTTGCTTTAGGAAAGCAGCGTCCTCACCCTTATCAAGATCTGAGCACATCAATGGTTGATAATATTCTTCATAGAATAAATCCAAGTGCTCAAAGGAACACTCATCAAAATCCCGGAGGTATGACCGGAAATCATCATGAAAACATAGCACCAAGTCATCCTTGGGTGTTTGGAAAATGTCTGTAACTATATCATCTCCTTGTTGCCAAATGTCTAAATTATTATTTACCTAATATGATAGTTGTAAAGGCAACATTTGGAAATGATACTCAATGTTGTAAATAGGGTCCCCATCATAGCCAATCACATCCCATTTTAATTTCCCAACATGTATGAACTCATCAATATTATCAACCACGTCATTACCTTTATCATAACACAAAGGGTTTAAAACATCCAAGGGCTCCTCTAACACTGCTTCACTTTCCAAATCACAAAATAAGGCACCTTCAAAATCTTGGAAAGGGAAACAACGTACCGTACTCATTTGTTCTTATGCAGGAGCGTCAAAGATTTGGATAACGTCATCAAATGGAAGAGTAAGAATCAGTGCCTCATCCTCATGACTTGCCCCTACATCTTCAACTTCATAATATAGAAGGTCTAGCTTGTCCAAGGGTTCCCTTTCTTCTTCGCCTTATGAATCATAGGATAAGGTATCATCAAAAACTTGAAAAAGGAAAGTGACTAACCTCATCCTCTTCTTCTTGTGTAGGAGGAATAGGATTCAGGATGACTTCATCAAAGGAAGGAGCACACATTAATACTTCATCATCATGTTTAATATCTTTAGGCTCTCGCTCTTCAACCAGGTCCTCATTATCCTTGCTAGAAACATGAGTAAATTCATGTTCTTCCCCATGGGATTGGTGACCTTCGTTAAGATCCCTCTCCTCAAACTCTTGTTGATCGATGCCTTGCTCCAACCCTTTCGAGAATTCTTCAACAAAGGTCTCAAGGAAAGGTATTTTCTTAAGAATATATTGGGTATCATTGGGCTCACCAATCTTGACTTCTAGAACAAAGGATTGTTCTTCCTTGGATGAGGAGATGTTGGCTTCGAATTTTGTGGCCATGTCATAAGCTTCTTGGATTGTCCTTGGGCCCTTTTTATCGAGTAGGAATCTTGATTATCCTGAGAATGCCTTGGTATAGAGGAAAATGAGGAACTGGGGTCTAGGACAATATGTTCTAGGGAGTTGTCATGACATCTTCTGGACTCTGGTATGGAAATCCCTAACGGTCTCATTCTCATTCTTCTTTATGTAATTAAGTTTTTTTAGCAACACCATAGGATCCTCTTTGATATTCCATCTCTTGAGGAAGATCTATTCTAATTGATCCATGGATGTAATACTAGCATCAAGGAGGCCATCATACCATCTCCTAACATTATATGAAGAGTGGCAGAGAAAAAATTCATTGCTATATCCTCAACATCATCACTAATAGGATGGAGTTGAAAGAAGGCCCAAAAGTCACTCATATGGTCCTCAACATTCTCTTCATCACTACCAATGAACTTAGGGAGCCATTTTACATACTTTGGAGGCATTTCTCAAGGGTAACCCAAGATTTCACTCATATCCAAGGGTTTAAAATTTCCTGGGTCCCATTGAGAAGCCATGGTTGGCCTCGTCATTAGTGGAGTCGCTAGATAATCCTTCTAGGTATTATCAAAGGGAAAATAGGAAAATAAACTTAGTGGAGTCACCAGGTAAGCTTTGAAAAGTGAAAGGCTTGAGAAAAAGGCTTACCGAAAATGTGTCATTCAAGGAAAAATGACTCGATGTTCCCCGACAATGGCGCCAAAAATGTTATCGCACAATCAATACTTGCACAAAGCCTAAAGGCAAGTAGGCCTAGATTGACGTAACATGGAGGTAACCCTATCACTGTCACCCCAATAGGGTACCTCTTTCTCTTTAGGAGGAGGAAAGCCTCACTCCAAGGGAGACATCCTAGGACCTAGTTGGTTGATGAAGGGAAAAAAGATACGGTGAAAACCCACCCCTCTCTCTCTCTCTAGGTCACTCAACAAAAGAAATCACTTTGGTAAAGTTGAAAGGGAAAAGGGAAAATGAAAATCGTTTTGTACCTGCCCTTTACCAATGAAACATCAAACGTTAGTAGCAACAATTATAATCAATGACTTCTTAAACAAATTATATGCTGCCTGA
The DNA here is from genome assembly GCA_032191745.1 of Picea mariana. Taxonomy (NCBI): domain Eukaryota; kingdom Viridiplantae; phylum Streptophyta; class Pinopsida; order Pinales; family Pinaceae; genus Picea; species Picea mariana. The sequence goes on from JASDQU010104061.1 coordinate 491,874, forward strand.
GCAAGTTACTATATAATAAAAGTGAGATTACAGTAGCAACAAGGTATCTTGAAATGTGCAAGTTATGATGACAATGAAGAAATACAATAGTTTTGCAAACTTGATAAAGGTTTGTCACTCACACTTTTCAAGATAAATACAAGTCAAAAAATGACTTAAATGGTTGTCCAAACATTTATAACAACATTAATTAATGATGATGACAACAATGAAACCACTTCAGAAAAGTACTATAATAAAGCAATAAGACACCACTTCAATATCCAATGATTATAATTTTCTTAGTACAAATGCCCAATGGTTTTATGGATGATTTTAGGGTTGTTAATGGCCGCAACAATGGTTGTAACAATATTTATGACAATAGTAACAACTTCAGAATTTGCACTCTAAAAAGACAATTAAACATACACTTTAACACTTATTGATAGTACCTTGCCTTATACAAATTCTCGGATGACTTAGATGGTTAGTAGGCTAATATAGGTTGCAAAATGATAGTCGTAGCAGTGATTATGATAACAACAAATTAGTTGTTAATATTTCTAGACTAGGTTGGCAAATTAGTAGAGTATGAAGTGAAAGAGTTTGAGTTGAGTCTTGTCATGAGGTAAGAGAAGAGGACTAGTGCCTTCAAGGGTAACATAGTCAAGGAGGACGACTTCTTCTAAGGCTGCAAATTAATGATGATGATGCACAAAAGTCTAAGAGGAAAAAGCATAGGAGAAGTAGTAACTTAAGTCCTCCTAGGCTTTTACCTCAAGAGACAAGATGTTAGGGTGTAGGCAATTCTAGGCCCTAGCGCCTTGCTCTCCTTAGACTTTTTATGGAGTAAAACTTATGCAACAATAACCAAGTCCAAACCCTTAGAGTGCTAGCAATTTAGGGCTCTATGGTTCTAAATCAATTCAATGAAAAGCTTGGAAAATAAAAAGTAAGAATGTAGCAACTTAAGTTTCTTACTTCAAACATTAAATACACCATGCAATTTCATAATCTTGTATGAGAAAATAAAACCATACTTTAAACCATTCAATAGATGACAAAATGCAGATTCTACTTACTTGCACCAAGAATAATCATGAGTATACCAAGCAAGATCACCATAAAACTCCAAAAAATTGATCCAAGTTACAAATACAAGCCTTAAACAAGAGTGTCGCCTCACAGTTTCAGCCAATAACCCTAATAGGCCACAAATTTCAGATCCCTTGTCTCCAAGGACAAGTTGTTATGTGAAAATGAGAGTACTTTATGTTTATTTACACAAAATTTTGACCTTTAATTTATTTTCAGGTCAAAAACAAGGCTGACCTCACCAATTTACTATAAAAATTCAATTTTGACATAATTAAAATTGATTTGCATCTAGAACCACCTCCAAGGGTGACGTCATGCCCCTCTAGGGTGACGTTGAGCCCTATATGTCGAATGATTAGCTAGAAAAGTGGGGTGCTTGGCCTCCACAGGCCCAAAATGATGCCCTCACATGCCATTAGGCTCATAAATGCCTCCAAAATGAAACCCTAGCTTTGGATGACGTCTAGGGATATCATGGTGACGTCCAAGGCCCTCAAGGGCTAACGTCCATGCAAGAAGGACAAGGTCCCCTGGGTCTAGGTYTGTCAGGGTGCCCCCAAAGGCAACGTCCTTCTTTCTCTCGATACAAGTCTTCAATTTCATCTTACCCCTAGCTGGGGTTTCAAGATCCATCTGTGGGCTTTAAACCCCCATGAAGGTTTGAGATAATCATTCCCTSATGTGTACTTGTCCACCAAGAAAGGTCYGACAACAACAACAAGTACGCCCTCCACGGATTCATAAGTCACAGGGATCATAACATGTAAATCACATTCRATAATTAAATTACCCAAACATGTGCATCAAACCCCCCTTAACCCAGACAAATGCTTAAAGACGTTATGTAATTTGACAAGTTAGGTTTGGAGAAGGTCTCACGGTGCCTTATTGGGCTAACCTCTCTTAAGTTTGGGACGTTTCCCAAGTGGTGTCTAATCCAGGTCATGTAAGTGTATGAGGTGGCATGGGTAGATGTTTGGGCATGGGATGCCTGTAATAACAAGGAAATGTAAAGTCTTACATGTGGGTGCCTTTGTAGAGGGTGAGCTGCACCTTGCTATAAATGCAATTGTTTCCTAGCCCATTCATTGCCTTTTACTCTTAGCTTTATTTCTTTTTCTTTTTCTCTTGTGCTTCAAGGGAATAGTTGAAGGCCATTGTCCTGGCTTGATGACCAGAGGTCACAACGTTATCCACAAACATTTCACTGAAATGAGAAGGTTGGCTCGTGATGAGACCCCCTTTCTCTTGGCTATGCAACCAAGAGCCACTACCCTGGTTTGGTGACTAGATAGATGGTAGTGTCATACTGCTACATGCCCATGGTCATAATAGGCCGACTCGTGATGAAACCCCCTATCCTTCAACTAATACCTTGAGTGTTTATGTTATCTTATGGGTCCCCTTTTCTTACTAAGAAGCTTTTCACTGCTTTCTCGGGGATCCTTGGGCAAAGCATCTCAAAGTTTTCAACATTGGCTTTTAACTCTTGCCAACTACTTTTACCCTATGGGCCTTTAGCCCCTTCTTCCCACAAGGTAAGGTACAACCCTTCCTAGTGTAGCCAATCCCAATGCCCAAACAAGGATAGGGGAGATGAAAGGAATAAAGATGGAAGATGGTAACTATGGAGGGAACATATGATGAATTTTCACAGATCCACCCAGTAGCAACCCATCCTAAAGGGAAATCAACTTACTAGGGCACCATGTCACCCTTCCAGGTATGAATGAGGCAAAGAGCATAATTTCCAAGAAAATGTCATGAAATGAAGAAGGATTCAATCCAACATATTCAATTGCTTCAAAAATCAGAGTGATACATACCATGATACCTCATGGAGCAAGACTCACCGCTACTTCAGGACCAGGCCGGTGGGATGAATATTGTTGTTGGTGATAAGTAGAATGCACTGATGAAAAGAGGAGCCCTCTGGGGCCATGCTCAAGTCGTCTGGCTCTCGGTACTCCATGTCTAGGACCTGTGGACCTCAAGACGTGACCTCCTTAGTCATCCCTAGACTAGGAGATAAAAATCATAAAAAAAACAATTTTCGTCTAATTCATTTATTTTCCATCCTATAGACATTTTTCACGAAAAAAAATACTAACAACTTCAAGCCCAAATTTTCACTTTAACACCATAAATTTGTATGAACATAAATTAAAAAATAGTTAAATTATTAAATTATTGTAAATTTTGTATTTGACAAATAAAAATGAATGACAAATTTCAACACTATCTATAAAACATAATATCGAAATAGTGAAAAATGTTAATACCATAATTTTAAAAAGTGATGACATCATCTAATAAACTTAGACTATAAAGTCAACATTCATATTTACAAAACTTTAACTATTATTATATATGTGATACTATTGACATCAAAATATAACATTAAAAATCCTAATAAATTTTAATTTGAGATAACATGTGCAAAGTCTTAAAAAGTGATGACATCATCTAATAAACTTAGACTATAAAGTCAACATTCATATTTACAAAACTTTAACTATTATTATATATGTGATACTATTGACATCAAAATATAACATTAAAAATCCTAATAAATTTTAATTTGAGATAACATGTGCAAAGTCTTTTTGATTGGTAGCAAGATAATGGAATGTAATTTTCGAAAGCAACGTTCCTAATTTCACATATGTTATTTTCTAAATCTTAAACTACAAACTAAAAAAATATTTTTCCCTGAAGATATTAATTGCCACATCAACTCTAAGTGGTTTCATTGCACATTCAAAAGATCCTTGAAACACACACCTAAACCATATCATATGAAACTCAAACCACATGGTATGGACCCTTGAAAGGGATTGGACCTTGAAAGTGATTGGACCTTGAATAGACCTCGAAATACACATCTAAATAGACCTACATATTGAAAGGTACCTCTAAACGAAATGGACCTTGAATAGACCTTTCAATGGAATGGACCTCAAAATAGACCTGGAGCTACACCTGAAAAGGTTACCTCGAAATAGACCTATGAATGGAATGACCTCAAAGTAGATTCTTAAATGGACTTTGAAAAGGACCTTTATATGAAATGGACATCAAAGTAGGCTTCTAAACGGACTTTTGGAATATCCCTCTAAATGAAATGGACCTTGAAATATAGTTTTAAATGAAATGAGCCTCTAAATGAAACCCAAAATTGACCTTTACATGAAATGGTCCTTGAAAAAAACTTCTAAATAGTTATCCAAGTGGGAAGTCATTTTTGTAAATTAGATTTTAGGGGTTCATTAAAGGTGATGTTTCAATGTGTATTTCTTGTCTACATCTAGGATTTACCTTGGCTATCATGGAAACTTTCTAATAAATTATTCTTTGTCTAAAGATCGTCGATGATTATAGTTAATGAACATTCAAAGAGGTTAGATGAATGCTCGACGAAAGATAAATCTTTGACTTGGGATTACAAGTATTATAATCATGTTGATGTTGATGTCGATCTTGAATTCACGGTTGAGTTAGCATAATGGTTGAAGTGGTCCTTCTCTCAATTTGATGAATCTTCAAACTTCAAGAACATAACTTTCATCATTTCCAAGAAACCCAAGACCTCCAAGTGTTCAAATTTGAGGGAACCTTGAAATTGAACATTCCTTTACATGCCCCAAGAGAAAAGAGTGGTGTATGAAAACAAATATTAATAGAGAAAATCATGGGGGATGTGATCAAACCATATATCCCTAGAAGCATTGATAAAAAATGAGTGGGTTCTTTGTGTGAAAGGTGGAGTCTAGTGCTACTTATGTTGTTAGAGCTTTTTTTTTTAATTTTCAATTTAAAGAAAATCATAATTGTGTGTTTTTTTAGTAGTGGTCATTGGTTTTTGGGAGCCAATGCATTATATTTGAACATATGATCTTTATATTTTGATTCAAAGGAAGAGATGCATTCAATTGTTCTAGCCTGGTTTAGATTCCTTCATGTCCCTCTAAAACTCAGGGACAATAAAACTCTCAAGGAAGTCAAAGTCAATAATAAGCTATGGAGATTTATAGAAAAAGTTGAACCAAGATAAATCATGTACACATACACTCAAATAAGGCGTTTTGGGGAGTAATGTCCCCATTTTCGGGTTTCTTTTCTTTGCAGTTGGAGATGACTTTATGGGTTTTTGTCAGCCTGATCAAAAGGGTAATTTGATGTTACCAGTGAGATCACAGGGTTTAGAGGAGCTATATGATGCTTTCATAGGATTTTTTACCATATTTCATCATCGAGATCATTCCTGCACAGTCATGATTACGTTGCATTTCGACCGTTCCCGTAATTTGGGAGTAATATTGAGCACTATTTAATGGATTTCACTAAGATTGTCATTTTAATAAATTATCTAAGAGGGGTACCTTGGTGTAATAGCTCATTGGAACCAAGATGAAGAGCTCTAAATGTTGGGGCGATGAAAAGTGCCTTTCAGTGCATGATAATGTTTTAAAATTAAATAAAACATTCTTTTGAGTAAAAATGTTTAATAAATTAATAAAGTGATTTTAGAGGAATACTAAAAATAAATTAAAAAGGCACTTGAGTGGAAAAAGGTAAATGGGGTGGGTATAAAGGAGAATTAGGAGCCCATTCTCTCATTATTCATGATTGATCATTTTACTTAATCGATTTGGAGAAGAGTTCTTGAGAAGAGTTTGTGGGGCTTTTGTGGGTTTTGGAGCAAAACCCTTGTTGAGAATTGGTTTCGGTGGTGAAAGATTCCACCCTAGCTAATTAATGGGGAAGATCATTCAGATTTTCCACTTGGATTCCATTGTTGATGAGATATATGTACCTTTGACAATAGATTTGGGTTTGTAGAGACCATATTTCTTCTCGAGGAGGATGATTTCTTCATTTGCAACAACTATTGACAGAGTTTCCTTGTGTGGAGGCTAATTTCCCTATAGGAGGTCGAGAGAAACTCTTGCAGGTGCTGTTTTTTCTTTTGTGGGGTGCCATTCTTCTGGCGGGGGGTGTATTTATCCATTAGAGGCTGAGTTTCTTTGGAGAGGGGGGCCTACTCATCTATGAGGCCACCATCTTCTTTGGAGAGACCAATTTCCAATTGTAGGGGTCGAGTTTATGTGTGGAGGGGTCATACTCATTTAGAGGGGGGGAGCGATTTTGTATTGTTGGGGCCATTATCTTCTTAAGAGATCGATTTGTACCTCCATTAGCGCCCAACATATGTAACATGCCAACTGTAATAAAAACTAGATTAGTTTTTGGTGTTCCTTTATTGTCATAGTGGTATGACTAAGTTATATTCATTTACTAGTTTGTTGTCATAAAATTGCATACAATATAAAATCTCTATTTGGCATTAAAACCTTGTGTAACATTTGCAAACCACGATAAACCAAACTAATGGACAATAAACACAACAACATCGACGAGAGATTTTTAACAGTGGTATTAGGGCATGTTATCAAAGTGTTTGACAAAAGTCTTGAACAAGTAATAAACTCATAACATAACAACAACATAAAATGGGTTATTACAGTGGGGTTTGGGTATATCAACAAACTGTTTGAAAAAAGTTATGAGTTAAGAAATCACCAAAACATAACAATAGTAAGTAGAAATTCATATTGGCAGTGAGGAGGGTTATTACATCGGGGGCACTAGAACTACAAACCGATAGCTATAATCATGTACAACAACTAGATTATAAACAACCCTCATTCAAATGTAATGGTTGTCATGAGTTTTAGTGTCTAAAAGATTGAACTAAAGAAGAAGGCATCCTCAGACCACTTTCCAACCAATGACAATGAAAAAACTAGCTCATGGAAAAACAATGTTTCAATGTTGGATCCTTTTTCGAAAGAAGTCTCTCATAAATTGGAAACAAGAATTCCCCCTCCCTCCCCCAAGGAAAATTGAGAAACACAGATTTAGGAAACAAGGCATTTCCTATAGATGCATCTAAGAAAAAAGGACCTCGATTGAATGGGAACTTCTCCTTCAACTCAAGCAAGAAGACAAAAAGGATCCTTAGAAAATCCCAAAACGAGTCTTTGAAATAAATCTAACAACAAAATCTCAACCTCAAAAAGATCCCCAACAAATGAAGAACAAGCTCTCATTCAAAAGGAACATCAAAATCACAAGGTGGACACATAGATCATTCTCTTTGACCACCCCACCCCCCGACACAAGGATGTCCTAGTGGTTGGATCCCTTTTGGCAAATAAGGGTTTGAAATTGACTTATGAAAGAATATTTTGGGGCTTCCTTTAGGTGCCCCACTCCTTCACATGAAATAGACAAAAAAAAATATTTACCCTTTCTTCAGTGTCTAGGGAGATTTAATTAGGAACTCAAACAATGGGAGACTAAAATAAACAAAGCCATCGAATCTGAGAGTACCTTAGTTCAGCTATTTAAAAACAAGAAAGGTTGAATTGAAATCACTCTTTATCTCTCTATAGAGTTAAATTTCAATATATTGTTTTTGCAAGTACCTCGAAGGGAAATATATTAGTGTATACTATAGAAAATACAGACAAAATTTATGGATTATGAGAAAAAAATTGTTGTAATAGTTAAATTTGTTTCCTCCTATGTATTCTCGATATAATCTTGGCCTATGCATTGTTGAATTTTAAATGGTTAAGTTGATGCATGTAGTTTATTTAATTTTAGCATGAACTGAACCATAAACAATGACTGCAACAACACAATACAATAACTGCAGTAAACCAAGATCACAAGAAGAATAACCATGCACAAGAACACACGAGTTTATCCTGGGAAAACCCTTCTCAACCAAGGGAAAAACCCAACAATCCTTTGTTATACTGCCAAGAGAAGATCCACCATCCACTACCAAACCTAGCACACAATAGGCTGTTGCTATGACTGAGAAAACTAGCTCCTAGAAAAGTGTGAATTGCAGTCCTCATAATTTCAGACCAAGCATTGAGCATGCGAGAGATATGATCCACAATGGGGATCTATCTCTTATTTATACAAACTTAACTCAACCAAAAGACATGACACTTGGCACAATAGGGCTGACCTGTACAACTTAATAATATAATTAATAATTACACAGTATTAATTATCTTTGCATGGTGGGCCGGCTTGTACCCTTTACAACATAAATTAGGGTTTTACCAAAGTCTCACTCTCTGACAATATAGCAAGGGATCTCACATCCTCTAGTGCTCAACCACTAAGGACATGTCCACCTGTGCTCAGCCACAGGGATGTCACTCTCAACAGATCACTCAACTGAGTCCACATGAGTACCATCTGGAGAGCCATCTCAAGTTGACTCAACTAAATCCATAGGATTACAAGGCAGGAGACCATCTAAAGTCGACTCAACTCAGTCCAGAGGAGTACAAGGCAGGAGACCATCTCAAGTAATCTCAACTCAGTCCAAAGGAGTAGACAAGAGACCACACGTCATAAGAACTCAGTCCAGAGTCTGACGCACACCCATCACATGGGCACACCCAACACATGGGCAGACATTGTCTCAACTCAGTCCAAAGGAGAATGACACACCCATCACATGGGCCCTCTCACAGATTGACTCTACTCAGTCTAGAGGAGAACGACCTGGAGAATGTCACATGACACTGCAATCATCATGTATATAGTGAAAGCTTTATTTTCTCTTTCTACAATGGCAATTTTTACAATAATTATTTGTTTTTTAGGAAACTCGAGAATATTATTTATAAAAATTGTGGGAGAACGCGTAGAGAGAGTACATACATTTCAAAAAATTCATCCACCCCATTAACAAATGAAACAGATTGAGGACTAACTATGAGTTTAAAAAGTCTATCTACTAACTTAGGCGGGGACCGTATAACAAAAGAGTTCCCATAGTACAATTTGTAATACACACCTAGGATCAAATACAAAAGCACCACATCAAAACACTAATGAATAGGAGGATCCTGGCTGTTGGGGCAACATCTTCTGGGTCTGGGGGAGAATTCAGGTTTGGAATGTGTTGGATGAGACTAGGGGATGAGGCGTCGTCTGAATTGGTTGTCATTGTTGTAGAAGGCATAATGGAACTAGGACGGAAACAAAGTTCCTCCAGCTAAGATCTTAATGTTGCACACTCATCTTGCAATTGTTGTTGTCCTTAATTGTGCTCCACAATTATTTCTAAAACTGTAAGAACTTAAGTTGATAGACCAATTACTTGAATCTGGAGTGTCTGCACCGAGTTGAGGAGGTTGTTTTGGTCATCATCCAATGGTTCCTTTCTCCTCTACGAACTACCAGCGCCACCCTTTTCCATGGTTCTGAACACACCGAAGACTGTAGGTTGAATGATATTGAGTATCCCAATAGGAGAGAGCAGATTTGGAGGTTCATCCACGAAATAATCCAAATGCTTCTAAGGTGATCCCTTTTCAAACATGATGAAATGCATCCCGAGCGAAGGAAAAACCACATTCAGGGAGGATAATTTGAATCTCCCATCAGATACATGTGGTGAGAGATACTATCACACTAAGTAATCTACCCTCATTGAGATAGACTAGGCTCTGTGTCTAGAGTGGGTGATGTCAATGGAGGCAAAAGAAATGCCAAAAACTGAAGCCAAAGTACCTGATCCATTATGTTGAAGCAATGTCGAGCCAAGGGAAGTGACTGTAGCCTTGTTGCGAGGAGATTGTCACATGATCGCATGAGGAGAAGGTACAAAAAGTTAAGTCCAGGACAGGGGGACGAAGCAACGGGTATATAATTCTCCTCGTGTGGGCGACATAACACCCAAGGTGCCCAAAATGCCACAGTCCCTCTCTTGATCTCCTGACGCGGCTTGAATTCTATGGTGAGTCTCTCGTCCCAAGGGACGAGACCTTTTCTCTTGGGCTTGATCATGGTATATGAATCAAGGTGGCCCGCCCATCCACCCTCAATGTCCCTAATGTTTTCGTGATGGCCAAATTGTCTTGTCGATCTGCTATTGAGTTATTTTGCCGAAGAATATGTAAAGGGACCAGGGTTTGAAAGGATTCAATCTCTTAGTGGATTCCTCAAAATATTGCACTTAGACGACTATCATAGGGAAATGACTTCGTCCTCACATGATTGATGACAAATTTTGAGTCTCCTAGAAGAGTAATAGAGTTTATGTCTCGTTGCCTTGCCAATTGTAGACCTTGGAGAAGAGCATATGCCTCTGCCTAGTTGTTGGTGGCATGTCCAATATTCCATGAGTATAAAAGCTTTATATTTCCTCTTGGGTTTAGAATTACCCCTCCTGCTCCTGCTACCTCGAATTTTACAATAATTATAGAAGGCTAAACATTTTATGATTTTGACCTTTTTTATTTTCCATCGTTGGAATCCGACCATACAATTTTCGCCGAAATTGAATTTCGAATTGTTGAAATTATTGTTTTTAATGCATAAATGGATTCATCGCCTTAAAGTCGCAACTTGACTTTGCAATGTTAATGATTGATATAATGCAATTCCACCAATCCAAAATGATCCGTGTCCAATTTCAAACCAAAAATGTCTATTTCCCTTGTGGTTATTTTAAATAGTCGAAAAAGAGCCAATTAAGTGAATATGTGTGTGTGAGAGAGAAATATTTGAACCCAATGTGTTAGCCCAATCAATTTGAATGAACTGTTTTAAGGCGAAGTTCACCATGATATCTCTACTTTGAGCCTAGCTCAATCTCGCTAAATTACCTACTACGATTCTACATAATAATTAAATCACTCTTCATATAAATATTCTAAAAAGAAAATAACCAAAGTTATTACGCCGAAAGGTGTACACCTATTGACCATGGGCACATTTAATAAGTTTTTAGTGCTTAATCAGTTTTGTATGGACAAGATTAAATATTGATGGAATATTCTTAGTAGTCCCAATAAATCAATGGTTGTGATTTCAACCACTAACTTCCTCACTATTATAAAGACATCAGTTTACATGTTTATTTTTTTACTTTTACTTAATCATTTTTAAAATTTACTATGGTGGCTAGCTGGTTGCCACGTATGAGGGATTATTTTTTGCAAACTGTCCTTTCGACGTTCACCAGCCACGA
>JASDQU010104061.1:531887-585817 GCA_032191745.1 Picea mariana
TTTTATTTTTGTTCCTATGCTCATAGTTTCATTTAGTTTTTGTTTAATTCTTGTTAATAGCTTTGTTGTTTTCTTTCTAACTTTTTACCATACAGCTGTCATGACTAGCAGAGCCCAACTAGGCATGTAAGTGCTCACTTTTTGCTCACACAGCGACGAGAAGAGTACAAACAATGACCAACCTTCCCCCTCCAATACATCCTATGTCTTAATGTGTACAGGTGATTCAAAGAAGAATGACATCACACTTACCACTCAAGCTAAAGATTATTCTTCCTCCAAAGACAAGGTTGATGTAATACCTCCTTCATTGGTCCAACCATCTCCCACGACTCCACCTACCAACGATCCTCTTCATCTCAAATGACCGATCCTAGATACAGTCCTTCGCCCTCCTCCAAAGGGTGTTGTTCGAAAATTGGCTTTCAATCCTCATGCACGTGCCGCCCAGAACTACAGTATTGTCGAAGATCTGACCCAAACACCATTTGTGATGTCAGCCCTCGAAGTCCTTCAAAGTTGTCCTATACAACGGAAGGCACTATTGAAAGATATTGGAGGAATCGACCCTACGGATACAAATTTAATAATTTTTGACTTGGAAGATCACATTCCAAGGTTACCCCCTCAACTCGCATTCCAAATACAAGTTATTGTCTCTGACAAAAACATTTGTAGAACAGTTATTGATGAGGGTGCCTCATTACCTACTAGAAATCCATCAGCTCTCCTCCTTTGACTGAATCCCATAACACGCTCAAAGCCTTCAATGGCTCTAGTTTTAAGCCTTACGGTGTCCTCCCTTTGTTGCCTATTACATTAGAAGGAAAAACGGTCAACGTTGAAGTGGAGGTCTTTGACGCTCCTCTCGATTACAACCTTCTACTTGGCCATAGTTGGATCGATTCCATGCGTGCAGTTGTGTCCACTCGTTTTTGTGTCATGTGTTTCCCACATCAAGGAAAAGTAGTTACCATAGACCAATTGGCCTTCTTTCACTTTGATGCACGTATCAGAAACGTACCTTTCATTGCAAAAACCCCCCCTGGATATGAGAACGTCGGTGTGGGTCTTGTTAAGGATTCCTCTTTGATGGGTACTTTCCCCATTCCACCACTTGATGTTCCACATCCGTTTTTCGCCTCGATCAACATGATCTCCACCTTTGTTCATAGAACCCCTGCGTCTTACGCCCCATGGATGGTACCCAACCCCGATGATCATCTTCGATATGGCGATGAAATGCCTGTGAGTCTGGTCAAATATGCTTATCAAGCCATTCAATCGGAAACCCCTTCTACCCCCTCCCTTGGTGATTTATCTCTGGATCCATTCCGTATCATTTTTCCCATGGACGAGATGATTATGTCTATTATGTCCATGGAAGACACCCCTTGGGACGATGGACATCATCGCTCCATCCTGTTCCTGGAACAACACACCATCGAGGGTTACCAATGGATCTCGACCCCGTCGATCGTTGTCGTCATTTCTACCATTCCCAAGTCTACACATGATCTATTCTATGAAGGGAACCTAAGTAACATCTCACCCACCCTCCCCCTCGACATATCCATAAATCTTGGAATTGTCAAAAATGTGCATATCAGAGCTTTGTGTTCCCATGACAAAGTGGTCACCTACAAGTCTCTATTCCAAGAATTTTGTGACATCTTCACATGGAGCTATGAAGAAATGTCTGGGATTGATCCCGACATTGTGGTACATGAAATTAAGACATACCTGGGCGCTAAAACCATCTGGCAATGACTTCATCTGGTCCACCCATGTAAAGCAACCACTATCAAGCTTGAAGTTGAGAAACTTCTTAAGGCTGGCTTCATTTACCCGGTGGCTCTAACTGACTGGGTTTCCAATCTTGTTCTGATTGACAAGAAACAAGGCACAATCTGCGTGTGTGTTGATTATAGAGACATTAACAAAGATTGTCCTAAAGACAACTTTCCTACCCCCTTCATTGACCAGATCGTCGATGATTGTGCCAGAAGTGAAATTTTCTCTCTGATGGAATGTTTCTCTGGATATAATAAAATCAATATTGTACCTGCGGACCAACACAAGACCGCTTTTATTTGTCCTTGGGGTACTTTCGCCTATCGGAAACTTCCATTCGGTTTTAAAAATGTCGGTGCAACTTTTCAATGTGCTATGTCTTACACCTTTCATGACATAAAGCACATTGTGCAACCATATCTCGATGACTTACCCGCTCATTCCATGCGCCATGTAGATCATCCAATACACCTCCGTGCCATTTTCCTTTGATGTTGGTTTTACCATATACGCTTGAATCCCCACAAATGTGTTTTCTGCGTAGAATCTGGTCGACTTCTGGGCTTTATTGTTTCACATCAAGGGATTTGGGTAGATCCTTTGAAGATCGAGGCAATTCTCAATCTCCCTCCTCCTTCCTCACTTCGCCAGTTACAAAGTTTGCAAGGGAAGGAAAACTTTCTTCGTCGTTTCATCCCGAACTATGCTGAGCTAACTCTTGGATTTACGCCACTGCTCAAGAAAGGTTCTGAGTTCGTATGGGATACCACTACCAACAAAGCTTTCAAATATTTGAAACTGTCTTTAACACATACCCCATTACTCTGCCCACCTGATTACAGTCGAGATTATTTCCTTTACCTCGCAGCCTCAGACTATACCATCATTATGGTTCTCATCCAGGAGGATGATTCTCATGACCAACATGTCATTTATTACTTGAGTCAGAGTCTCACGACTACCAAAACCAAGTATTTACATGTTGAAAAATTGGCCTTGGCAGCCGTCCAAGCTGTTCAACGTTTCCAACACTATATCCTTTTACACAAAACTATGGTGATTTTTAACTGCAACCCTATGCATCACATTCTTACACGTCAATTGCTAGGGGGAAAATACTCTAAATGGATCGTAATACTCCAGGAGTTTGACTTAGAATTTGAATGCACTAAGTCCAAGAAATCATTGTTGTTTGTTGAGTTGATATGTGACCTTCCCTGCTCTGAGACGGAAAATGTAGCAGAAGATTCATTACCCAATGAATCCCTTTTCCTGATCGGTTCTGATGACCTTTGGTACAGAGATATCATCATATATCTCCAGACCCAGACTTTCTGGCCCAATTTGTCTAGCACTAACCACCGTCGAATACGCTACCAAGCTCGTCAGTATATTATCCTCAGTGATACTCTTTATCGTCGTGGGATCGACTCCATTTTTCAACACTGCCTCACGTTTGACGAAGCCGAGAAAGCCCTGAACGACTGCCATTCTGGAGCCTGTGGTGGTCACATGTCTGGGTATGCTACTGCCCAGAAGATCTTACGAGCGGGGTAAATTTGGCCTTCTTTATTCAACGATTGCATAATTTCCGTCCAAAAATGCCATGCTTGCCAAACCTACAACAATAAAATACGATCACACCCTACTCCTCTACACCCTCTGGTCTTCATTGGTCATTTTGTGAAATGGGGTGTCGATTTCATGACATGTCGCGCTCACTCGGCCGGGGGGCATGGATACATTATTGTAGCCATAGATTATTTTACGAAATGGGCTAAGGTGATGCCAACATTCGACAATACCAGAAAGACTACAGCATTATTCATATTCAATCACATCATTGCTCATTTTGGTGTTCCTCAGGCTATCGTTACTGATCATGGTAACCACTTTATAAACTTCATGATGTCTAAACTCACTGAAAATTTGGGCCTTCGCCATGAAAACTCAACACCCTATTACCCACAAGCCAACGGCCAAGTTGAAGCAATAAACAAAATCCTCATTACCATGCTTCGACGAATGATAGGGATTCACAAAACGAGTTGGAACACGATGTTTAGCATTGTGGGTTTACCGGACATTCATTAAGTCTGCTACTAGGTTTACACCATTCCAGTTAGTCTATGGTCAAGAAGCCATCTTACCGATTAAATGTGAGATACCCTCCCTAAAACTAGCCGTCAAACTTCTCCCAAAAACTTCTACCGAAGAAGAACGTCTGTTGTATCTCATGTAATTAGACGAAACCCATTGTGATGCCACCCTAATAGAAGCCCAGAAGAAACGCGTCAAAGCCCAATACGAAAAACATGTCAGACCACGCGTTTTCTCCGAAGGTGATCTGGTTCTCATTTACAAACAAGATTGGGATATGCTAGGATCCGAAAAATTTGAAGCTATGTGGCAAGGTCCTTATATCGTCAGACGAGTTTTGAAGAAAGGAGCTTACGAGTTGGTGGACTACAACGGTATCCCTTTGAGTGAACCCAGAAATGGGTTGTACTTAAAGAAGTATTATGCCTAAGATCACATGTGCATGAGTGCTTGTATTTTATTGTATCATACTTTTTGTGTGTTACTTTAGGATGCTTTTTCGTTATTTGGTCTCTGCCCCCAACCGCTTATCTTACATTGTGCTTGGTTTCCAGATGTCAGATTCTTTGCTACCCCACATTGGTTTCGCCGATGGTGCTAGTCATAGTACTCAGAACCTTGCTTCTGCTACATGGGCAATTTACACACCTACAAACGAACTTATCAGTCTGCGAGGTGTGTGCCTCGGTCGTGCAACCAATAATATTGCAGAATATAGCACCATCATTGAATTGTTGATTGATACTATTTCGCTCAATATCCACCACCTGGTTATAGGCTCGATTCGTAGCTAGTAGTACTACAGCTACGTAATGTCTATGCTATTCGAAGTCCTACTTTATTATGGGTATATTTACGAATTCACCTCTTGGAACGTTATTTTGATTATATCGAATATAAGCACATTCCTAGAAGTATAAATACAATGACTGATGCTTTAGCTAACTATGTGTTAGACAGATATTTGGGACATTTATAAACCAATCACACATTACATGTATAACACAACACAAAATAAACCGGTAGAATCCATATATATGTATATAACGATCAAAAGTTTTTACAAAAAGTTTCTATCCAAGGATCAAAATCTCAAAACACGAAGCCCATAGCTTCTACAAAATAGCGTCACGGATGATGCTCATGATAACACACAACTGCTCGGGCTACCCTACGAAGCAGTCGACTGAGAGACTCGGACATGCCCACAGTATGGCGCTGGTAACGTCTCGGGATATCCCCAATAGCAATAGTCGGGATGTCTACAGTCAACCCCTCTAAGTTTTGTTCCACTGCCTCATAGTCTTTGGCATCCCATCTCACCACTGGAGTTGCTTCTCCTCGCCGTTGAATGGGAGATGTTTCTGGAGGTCGATACAGCCCCACATCTATGTCATCAAAAATAAATTTTTGGATTAGTTCTTGGATAAACACAAAAACATTTCATATGATAAAATTTTCAAAAATATTTAAAAAGAACAAAATGTGTACTTCTTATCTAAGTCACTCCATTGAGCATCCTTAGGCAGGGCCAAATCTAGATCCCCTCGAAAATCCAAACCAACATATGCGTAGTCGTCGATCATCAGCATCTGGGGCCTCAACCAATCAAAAAATGAATCATTATACTTGATTATGGGCCCTGCTACGTGTCGATCCATGAGGTTACACCACCTCAGCATCCTCGGATCCTATGGAGCTGGTAAGCCCTAATCAACCTGTAAGCGTAGCAGTGGGACCCTCTTGAGGAAGAATGACACCAAAAGTGGCCCATACCCAAACTGATTCAAGACACCCTTTCTGCACTTTGTCAATTGTCTCTTCATACTGCGGACAACTGCATCTGACCAGTTGAAGACCTGAGGCTCTGTGCACTCTATGGCGTATTGGAAATAGATCTGGAGAGCCATGTGCAGAGCTGCGCTCCCAGCCATGCATGCAATAGTAAACAAGATGGTTCATAGGGTCAAATCTTGGACCCCCCAAATGGCAACCTTACCCTTGCTTCTCTCTGCCTTGGGAACACAATATCGGTGACAATACTCCTTCATAGGGAGTCTGTCGCCTCTACCTCCAGTCAAAGTAGCATGGTATCCATGCCGTGACAACCCCGTTAGAAAATAGATATCCTCAATATCTACTGTCAGCGTATGGACTCCCACGTGAAATAACTGTCGATCCACATCCCACATGTGGACCAGGTATTCCAACAACCTGAGTTGGGCTCTCATGCCCGGAATCCTGAAAAATTTCAAGAGCCCACAGTCCCAGAGGGCAGCGACTGTACCCAGGTCATTCCAGGCAATGGTATCATCCTCCTCGTGTTCTCTTTCTCTCCATTCCAACATCGTGATGGTCAAACACCTGCGAGAATGCTTGAGCGCATGGTCCGACCCTAAAAACTCTAAAAATTGCCAATAAAAACCAAAAATAAACCATGGAAAAGTTGAAGGATCAAGAGCTTACCTCGTTGGCTGAAACCATTTTCCGAATGATCGTTTGTGCCTTCCGCAATCGAGCAAAGAAATTTGGGGGAAAATGAGGTATGTTGGACAAGTTTTTGGCAAAGTAACAATAAAATGGTAAAAAGTCCTTTTCACCCATATTTATTCACTTTTTACCATTTCTTATTGGTTTTTTATATTATTTTTATTGCTTTGCTTATAAAACCTAATGCCCTAATAGCCTTGTGAGTGTGTTTTTTCGCAGATATAGAAACTTTGAAGTCCGAATGAGGGGGTACGAGTGTTTTTTCTTTTTGTCGCATATACAACTACTTTTTTAGGGTTTTTGTAGGAAAAAACTTGAGCTCAGTCTTCGTTCGTTCTTGCGCTCGAAAATATATAAGAACGTAATCGAGTATACTTTTTCTCATCTTTTCATACTCGTCATGGTAACACAAAAACGACGAACGTAAGGGAGTATCCTTTAAGCTCTTTTCACACTCCGTAAAAACGAAAAGATTGTTGAGCGATCTTGTTCTTTTCACACTCGTTAAAGTATTTGAAGAAAATGTTCGATGGGCAATAGTTTATCACTTTTTCAGTCTCATCGAACTTATTTATGAAAAATGAACTGGGAGAGTTCTCTTTAATTGTTTTTCAGACTCTCAAAACATGAAAAACTCTCGAGTTTTCTATCCTTGGACTCGTTAAACAAACATCGAAAGACCCATAATGGGACCGAGCCACTCCTTCCTAGGGTTCATTAAATATACTCAGAGGGACTCATTTGAAGGATGAGCTTACATCAACAAGCATATTTTATCCTCCTCAAGCTTGTGTAAAAATAAAGAGGTACTCGCAAGAAATGGTGGGGGAAATTTTGGGAAAGGGATGTGTTTTCGTATTCATATTAATCACAGTAAGCATCGCTCTTGAACATGACACCCCCTATTCGTCATTTGAATTCGGGTTGGGAAATCCATTTGTCTCTCGTTCGACTTGTTACAAGGTCATATCTTGGGTCATTTTTGAGTTAGTGCTACCAAGTCCTTGGTCATGTCATTCATATGTTCAAGAGAAGTTTAAACCAACCCTCTATTGAGTCGGCCATCTGCAGTTGTCCATTCTTACTATGTCGGCCTTCCCTGTGTCCGTTTCAACCCTTGTTCATACTTTGATTTGCCCTCAAAATCTGTTACTTGTTTCATTTCATTGATGAGGGATACATCAAGGCCCTCCTGTGACGAGTCTTTTTCCATCGAATCCAACCCATTATCCGAGAATAAGACTTAGAAATCCTTTAGTACCTTGGAACCTGCATGCCTTAATGGCAGGTCTCTTCGCTTTTGACAAGGGTTTCACATCATTGATCCCTAATCGAGAGATTTCGCCGAGTGCTCAACGTCATCTCATTCATTCTCATTCGTTCAGATTGTACTCCAGTACCTTGGGAGTCATTGACATCAATGGTGATTTCCCTCGCACTTCTTAATGGTTTTCATCAATGACCAGTAATCAAGTGGTTTCTACCATGTTCGACTTCAGCACATGTAATCGCATGGCTAGATTCGTACTTTCAGGTGATGGGATTGAAGACCCTGGGTCTCATCTTTTTGATCCAGGTTGCGATGGAGTATGTATGATTTGTATCGGCACATAGATCCACTTTGTATGTCATGTGGCTATGTCATTATTCAAGTCCTCTCACATAGATCCACAATGTATTCCTGGTGGCTATGTAGCATTTTGATGACATGGATCCATGGTGTATGATTGGTGGCCATGACCTACGTTTATGATTCCATTCATTTGAGATATGAGCATGGGAATTCCTACCTCATAAGTGGTATTATATTCTGCATATGCTTGGTTGTTTCCAAGTTTCCGATTAGGTGTGCTCCTTGTTTTTGACACACACGCGCATTTTACAAAGTATTTCGGTTGTCACAAGTTTTGGCCTTATACTTTGGGGGGCATTCTGTTATACATTATTTTGGTCACTCTGGTGATGTCTCTACAAGTGATGTATTCAAGCTCCCACAAGGGATTTTTGCCTGAGAAAAGTGATTGTTGTCTTCTTCCAAAAACACATTTTTAAGATGAGTTCACAGGTTGCCTATATTACAGGGTGTGAAAATCCTTCATTCTCGCAGGCAACCCACACTTAGGGTGTGAATTGTTCGCAGTTTTCTCTATAGATAGGGTGCGAACCTATTTCAAAGCTTGGAAAAGAGAAGAGGTCACGAAGGTTCTAAAAGGGAATCTTCTAGAAAATGAGTTGGCATTCGCATGGTTGGCATTCTACTGACTTCTCAGATTTAGTGGGCTCATCCTCATCCATGTAACCATCCCTCCTTCTCCTATATATTGAAAGGTTTCTCATGGAAAAGGTTAAGCAAGATTGAATGAAGAATTGGTGAGAGAATTGTGTGAAGAACTCTGTTTGGACAGAAGCTTGAGGACTCTATTTGGTCTACCAAGTTGTATTGGATCTTCTTCATGCAAATATAGAGAAAGTGTGTGTGTTGGAACCAAGGGTCACTGAAAGGAAGCTTGCGACATCAAGGCGATCCGATTGTATCTTCTACTTTCATCTAATATAATACAACGGCATGTCCCTTTCCCATAAAATCACTCTTATTTTATTGCATAACTCCTTGATCATATGCATAGGTTGACATTGAATATACTTTGCTATCTTCACTTTGGTTGGTTTGTGTTGTCTTGGACCTGATTTCACAAGAGCACCGGAGCAAAGTGGGAACAACAGAGACCTAAGGAAGCGATATAAAGGTATGTCACTCATTCCTTCTTATTAGTAGATTCAATGACTACAACTTAGGGAAAGAGTCGTGTCCTGTCCTGTTTTGTTCTAGATCCAGGTGGATCCAGGGAGATCTGTTAGTGTCTGCACCTACCGATTTATCCGATAACACACCCTTGTCTATTGGGGCAACATTTCTAAATTAAGACAGGCCATGAAAGCCTCAAGTATTTTCTGGAACAACTCAGTTCCTCACCAGAACAACAAAAATGGGTGACTAAGCTCTTTGGATATGATTATGAGATAATTTACAAGAAAGGCAAAGACAATGTGGTTGCGGATGCACTTTCTAGAAAATATGAAGATGAAGGATCCTTTTTTTCTCTTTCATTCATTGTACCAGATTGGCTCCAAGCCGTTTTCCAGGAATGGTTACAAGATCCCAAAAGTTCACAGTTGATCCAACAATTGCAGTCCAATGCTCCAGCTTCCCCAGGGTACTCTTGGCTCCATGATGAACTTCGATGCAAAGGTCATTTGTATTTAAGTAAACAATCAAAGCTTAAATCCACAATACTTTCTGAGCTTCATGCTACACCCACAGCAGGGCACTCTGGGTTCACCAAAACCTATGACAGGGTCAAACGTTCCTTTTTCTGGGATGGTATGAAACAGGACATTCGTAATTTTGTCGCTAAATGTGATGTGTGTCAATGCAACAAGGAAGAAATAGTCAAATATCTGGGTACACTACAACCGCTCCCGATTCTACCTGCTATTTGGAAGGATATCTCTATGGATTTTATTACTGGCTTACCCAAATCGAGAAATAAATTAGTCATCATGGTGGTTGTTGATCGCCTTTCCAAGTATGTTCATTTATGTGCCCTTCAACACCCGTTTACAGCATCCACGGTGGCTCAAATTTTCATGGATCAGGTCTTCAAGCTTCATGGCATGCCACACTCTATTGTTTCTGATCGTGACCCAACTTTCACAAGCAATTTTTGACAAGAACTGTTCAAGAGACAAAGCACAGAATTGCATCTGAGCATAACTTATCATCTCCAGACTAATGGCCAAACGGAAGTTGTCAACAAGTGTTTGGAAACATATTTGAGGTGTTTTGCCTCAAAAAATCAAAATCAGTGGGCTCAATGGTTACCCCTAGTTGAATGGTGGTACAACACTTCATACCATACAGCTACATGCATGACTCCTTTTGAAGCGGTATATGGACAGAAGCCACCTTCAATTATTTCATACTTATCGGGTGCCTCGAAGGTCCAGGCGGTTGACCTAACACTTACAGCTCGAGAGGCTATTCTTCATACCCTCAAAGATAATTTGGTCATGGCACATAATCGCATGAAGAAACAAGCAGATCAAGCTTTCTCTGAACGTCAATTTGCAGAAGGGGATCAAGTGTTTCTTTGACTTCAACCTTACAACAAAAATTCCCTCGAGGTCGAGCATTGTCAGAAGCTAGCGCCCAAATTTTATGGTCCTTATACCATTCTCAAGCATGTGGGACAATCAGCCTATCAGTTAGCTTTGCCCATCCATTCGAAGCTACATCCTGTTTTTCATGTTTCATGCTTAAAGAAGGTGATTGGAGCTAAGTGTCAAATTCAAACCAACCTTCCAGAGTTAACTGAAGAAGGATCCATTTGGCTAAAGCCAGAAGCAGTTTTGGACCAACGTGAGTGTCGCCTACATCAGAGAACCATCAAGGAAATGCTAGTCCAGTGGAAAGACACAACTCCAAAAGATGCCACTTGGGAACCAGCTACCATTCTGCAACAATTTCCTCATCTCAAGCCTTGAGGAAAACGTTGTTTTTAAGGGGGAGGACATGTTAGGGTCCTAACCCTCACATAGGTAGAACAATATATTTGGATGTAATAAAGGTCAATATTAATAAGGCCTTTCAATAAAATAGAATAAGGAGGATGTAAGAAGACCTAATAGAATCTTTCGCTTCTAGAAGGATCTTCCTCTAGATGCTTCTTTTTAGTATAAATAGGAGTCGAGTGTATGAGAACCCTAGCTTGGATATTATTGTAATAGAGCTCTACTCAACTAGAGGTTTCCCCCTCGAAGAGGCCCATGAACATTGCTTTCAGATTCAAAGTGTTATTTCTGTTATTATTCTCATATCATTTCAATGCTATTGTGGTGAATGTTCTAGTTATATTTTTGTTATTCTGCCATTTCTAGCATTTTAATTATGTTCTGCATACATTTTATATCTGGCATATTACACATTATCATCATGTCGATATCATTGTTGTGTACAAATTTCCAATATGCATTGTGATATTTTTATCACAATGCATTGTGCTTAAGTGTTGTAATGGTGTCTTTAGACACCACCTTTTGTCTTAAAAAAATATTTCCTCTTCAATTATCTATAGTTTTTTTTGCTTGTTTCATATCAGGTTACACCCAATCCCCAACAGTTGTGATGCATATGTACACATTCCAAAGGAAAATAGGATTAAGCTAGATAAAAAGGTTGAAAATTGTATCTTTATTGGTTATAAAGATGGTCTGAAAGGTTATAATCTTTGGAACCCATAAACTAATAAGGTAGTTCATAGCTAAGATGTGGTATTTTCTACATCAGTCGGTCAAGTAGTAAACAAGTCTATCGGTCGGATAGTCAACCAGTAGTCAAAGACAATTGATTGGTGGATCGATCAACCGAGCAATCGACTACAATTTGGACTCATGGACAATCAGGTGTATCATCTATGTCGAGCCAACTAAACAACATTGATTTGATGAAGTCAACTCTAACCACTGATGGTTATATGCGGACAAGATCTTCCTGATTTCAAGGAATTTGGTTAGATAATAAATATATAAATAACAGAACCGATGGGTCATTATCATCATGTCAATATCATTGTTGTGTACAATATGTCCAATATGCATTCTGATGTTTTGATCACAACGTGGTGTGCTTAAGTGTTGTAATGGTGTCTTTATACACCACATTTTGTCTTTGAAAAAATATTTCCTTTTCAATTATCTATAGTTATGGTTGTTTGTTTCATATTGGGTTACACCCGATCCCCAACAATTGTGATGCCTATGTACACATTCCAAAGGAAAATAGGAGTAATCTAGATAAAAAGGTTGAAATGTGTATCTTTATTGGTTATAAAGATGGTCTGAAAGGTTATAATATTTGGAACCCATAAACTAAGAAGGTAGTGTATAGTCAAGATGTGGTATTTAGAGAAGTCAAACAGGAATTCCTACCAAGGGAGGAAGAACTAGATAAAATAGAGTTTGAATTGAAGGATAATGAATAAGAATCTTTAGAAGAACAGGAATCAAAAAAAGAAGATCCCATACTCCAGTATTAAGGAGATCAATTCAGGAAATAAGGCAATTGGAAAGGTATAATCCACTTGATTTCCATTCAAATTTTGCTTTGTTTATTACTGATGACAATCCTAGAAGTGTTAGGGAGGAAATGGATTTAGAGGATGGAAAACTCTGGAAAAAGGCCATGGTGGAAGAAATGGCAGCCTTGGAAAAGAATGAGGCTTGGGATCTAGTGGATTTGTCTACTAGAAGAGCTCATTGGCAACAAATGGGTGTTTAAAAAGAAGTTGAATGTAGAAGGCAAAGTGAAGAAATACAAAGTTTGAATAGTACCAAAAGGTTATTCCCAGGTAGAGGGAATTGACATTAGTGAAAATTTTTCTCCTATTTCCAAGTTCACTTCTATTAAATTTATCTTATTTATTTTTCCTGCTTTTGATTTTGAAGTAGAACATATGGATGTGAAGACAACTTTCCTGCATGGGGATATGGAAGAAGAAATCTACATTAAGCAACCAGAAGGATTTGTAGTGAAGAGAAAGAAAGAGTTGGTAAGTAGGCTAAAAAAGTCAATGTATGCATTAAAGCAATCACCAAGGATGTGGTATAAAAAATTTGATACTTATATGTTTGGACTTGGATTCACAAGGAGCAAAGTCAACCATTGTGTGTATTTCAAATTAGTCGATGGTTGTCTTATTTATTTGGTCTTGTATGTGGATGATATGTTGTTGATAGGAAACAACAAGGAGAATATCCATGATGTGAAAACTCAATATATGTTTGCTAATAGCTTTCACTACTTGTGCTTGTGTTATTATTGTATTACCTACTTAAAAGTATACTGCTACCAGTTTCATCCTCTAAGTTTGACATGAACGATCTTGGTGCTGCAAATTTCATTTTGGGCATGGAAATTAAAAGAGATTGGGAAAATGGGACACTTTGGTTAAATCAAAATAAATATGTCGAGACAATGTTGCAGAGGTTCAGTATGAAGGAATGTAGACTGGTCAAGGTTCCTATTCTTATAGGTGTAAATTTATATGCAGATCAGTGTCCCAAGACACGGGAAGAGGAAGAGGACATGTCTTGTGTTACGTATGCTACTGCAGTTGGTATTTTGATGTATGCATTGGTTTGTACTATACCAGAAATTGCACATGTAGTGGGATTTTCCAGTAGTTATATGTCAAAACTAGGGAAGGAGCATTGGATAATAGTAAAGAGGGATTTTCGGTATTTGTGTGGTAATACTAGCTATGGATTACGCTACCAAGGAAGACCGGGATTGGATAAAGTGTTGGACACACATGGATTTGTTGATGTAGACTGGCCTGAAGATCTCGATCATAGAATATATACAAATGGGTATATGTTTAACCTATTTGGAGGAGCAATCAGTTGGATGAGAAAAAGATAGTTTGTAGTGGCATTCTCAACTACATGAGTTGAATACATGGTAGCCACCCATGAAAGAAAGGAATCAGTATGGTTACAAAGATTGTGTTTAGGAAATGGGTTGGTACAACAAGATGTAAGGATAGATTGTGACATTCAGAGTGAAATATTCCTGGCAAACAACCCATCTTATCATTCAAAGACAAAGTATATTCATGTTCAGTATCACTTTGTGAGAGACATGGTTGAAGACAAGAAGGTGTTTTTGATGAAAGTGGAAACTTTGAATAATATTGTAGATTCATTAACAAAGTCTATGAGCGTTAAGAACTTCTGGTGTAGAGAAACAATGGGAATTTCTACCCTGGATTGTTGACTGTGTAATCTTGTGACCCCCTTTATGAAAATAAAACAACAAGTGGGAGAATGTTGTGTATGTGTTATATTCTTTGCAAAACCAACCCCACATGCCACATTGCATAGCGTGTAGCAAGGGGGGAAACAACCCCCCTTGTCCAGGGGGTTGTAGTGGGCGAATCCCCCAACAACAAAGAAATGGGCAGTTTTTGGGTCCATTTTTTAGTGGTTTTTATCACGTGGTTTTCACTTTGGGTAGTTTTGTGGTGCATTGGCGGATTTGTGGCTTAGCCCATGGTTTTCTAATTTCGGTTAAGAAACTAGGGTTGTAGCCTAATACGATTCAATGGATTAGGGGGTTTGGATGAAGTGAGATCCTATATATATTGTATTGTAAACAATGAAGTTTAAGAGATGATGAATAAGAATTAAAGTTGTGGCTCTAAATAAGTTATTGGTTTTCCCGGTTTGGGTTTCCAACGTAAATCTTAGTGTATATGTGTGATTGCAATTATGTTGTTTTCAATTTTTTAAGAATCTGTGTGTGCATTGCATTATTGTAAAGGGTTTAAAAGTTATAGAGTTCGCTTATAACAATGGGTATCAGGCATCATTGAAGATGATCCCATTTGAAGCCTTGTATGGTAGAGAGTGAAACACATGAGTGAGCTTGGATAACCCAACATATAGAGTTGTCATTGAGCCACAATTGCTAAGAGAAGATGGTAAAGATCAAGCATAATTTAAAGTTGCACCGGATAGAAAAAAGAGCTATGATGACAAAGGTAAAGCACACAGGGAATTCAAAGTGGGAGAGCATGTGTTTTTAAAAGTTAAGGCTAAGAGGAGCCCACTAAGATTGGGAAGTTGCCAAAGTTGGCAACAAGATATTGTGGGTTGTTTTAAGTTCTAGATATGATATGACCAATCGCATACATGCTTGCATTACCTGCATCCATGAGAATTCATAATGTGTTTTTTGTGTCTTTATTGAAGGAGTATGTAGTTGATCCTAACCATGTGATTGATTGGACTATGGTCCAAGTGGATCATAAAAGGGGCTTTCAAGTGGAGCCAGTGCACATCCTAGACCAGAAAGTCAAAATGATCTGGAAAAACTCCATCATCCTAGTAAAGGTCTAGTGGGCTTGTTATGGTCCTGAAGATGCCACATAAGAGAACAAGGAGTCCATGTGAGAGGAGTACCAACAAATTTTCGCAAATTTTGAAGAAAATTGAATGTACATTTGTATATAAGTGTACGAAGACTCCATTTTGGCAGCTGGAGTTCCTAAAGCCATAACTTTGAGAATTCATGTCTAGCCTATGCTGAAACCCTAGAAGGGAAGTGGGACAACCTGTGTCACATACCCACTACCTCAATCAAATTTTTCGTTAATTTCTGCTGATACAGAGCCCCCAAATTACCTACGGAGGCCTAGCGCAAGCTAGTTCTTTCTCTCTGTCCATTCCCATGTGATCGCAGATCACGATCATAGCTCAAATGAACGCAGTGTCTTTTGAATTTTGCGTCTCGGCACTACGGTAATGTCAAACCGTTCGGCTTTGCAACCGTCGAACCCTAACAGGACTAACGACTGGCCAATAGGGACGAATCCCAACAGGGCTATAGAACATCCAATGAGAACAGGCCCCGTCGCACGGTTATGTGGAGTACAGGTGGAAGAGGGGGAAGTGCAACACGATAGTTGACAGGATAGGAGGGGGCCCTACTTCACATGCCACACTATTCCAGACCCCCCCCCCCAACTGAAGGCAAAATGGAAAGGGGGGTCCAGAATCCACCTGAGCATCGTTGATCATGATGAGTTAATCTCGACCGTTCGAGAGTTGCACGTCCAATTCCGGACCCCCCCCCATTAAAGGCAGAATGGCAAGGGGGCTCCAGAATGAATCCTCAGCCATAGATCTGGGCGGGTGGACTCTGGCCATCCAAATCTGTTCGCTACTTACCCTATTGCGCATTCGCACCCCAGCTTAAAGTTGACGTCTCTTCCTCTCATTCGATGGTCATGATAGACCCTGAGATTCTCCGAAAGAATCTCGTCCCTTCATCGGGAGTTATCATCATGAGAGTCTGAAATCTCAATCACGGGACTCCCGAATTCTCAATCCCCGGTTTCTTGATGTGGTTAATCTCTCAACACGTGTCCCTCGTAAATCGGATGATCTAGATCTGTCCCGGGATTTCCACCCAGGAAAGTCTCGATCCCTTGTCGCCAGGATTCCCGATCTCGCGACTTTCGATTTCCCGATATGGGAGATCTCTTGACACGTGGCCTCCGTTAATCGGACGACTTGGATCTATCCTGGGGTTTTCACCATGGAAAATCCCGAACTCTTGTCAACAGGAATCCCAATTCCACGATTCCCGATTTCCCAAAATGGGTGATCTATTGACACATGGCCTCCGTTAGTCGAACGGCTCAGATCTACTCTGGGGTTTCCACCATGGAAAATCCTGATTCACTGGGGTTTTTAACCCTTGGGTATCTCTTGACAGATCCAACGTCTGTCGGGATTTTCAGCCGAGATCTGACGACTCAGACAGCTTCCTAACTTGCAGGTTTTCCCACGACTTCCTAAATGTGGAGAGATCCACGGTCTGGATATTCTCATGGACCTTGGGGATCTACGGTCCTGATCTCTTCGCTATCCATGAAGTCACAGAGAAACTAAGTAGTAGGGCGTTTAACACCCCACTTTCTCCTACCCATCTAATGGTCAGGTGTGACCACAGATTTCCCAATGGAATCTCCTCCATCGATCAACACCTATCAGGGATAAGCTACTTAACCTCTCAACTTCTTCCTTTGATCTGACGGTCATGAGTGACCATAGGTCTCCCGACGGGAACTCGCCCGTCAATTCGATACCTCACCCTTATGCTATCATCTCAGGTTTTTCAAGAGGATCGTTCCTCCTTGTGCAGGGTTGCTAAGGTCTTACGCCTTCACATTCCCTCTCCCGATTCTTGTTGGGATTTTCAAGGAGGGTATCTCTATGGGGAGGTTTACCCAGGGTGCTAACTGAGGCATATAAGGGTACCTTTCTCCCATGAATCAGACATGCAGTCTGAATTAGGTCGGTAAGAACATAAATAGCGATTCATGAGGACATATACCATATATAGTCTTTCCATACAATTACACAACTACTAGTACTGATCAAAACACCATACAGACATTCTTATAATGGAATCATTCACAGTTTCACAGCCTATGAGCATAATTATCATAATATATATAATTCAAGATGCCAAAGGCAAAACACTTATCAGAAATAACACCAGGGGTTAAGCAACTACTGAGAGGGGTGCTCATTTCCACCCAACCGTAGGCTTAGCGACTCCCAGCGGATTTACCACTAGCCACCCCTGAGCTGAGACCACGATGCTGTTAGACTGCGTCTCGGTCTACCAGTGACCAGGAGTGAAGGTTGCAATCCTTCCTCTCTGCTATCACTCACTCTGCATATTGCCAGAGTTCTCCCCTCGCGTCTGCCCCCAATCGCTTCTACCCTACACCTTATCCTCTTGCGAGGTTGCGTGTGGTGCAATTACCCTCTCCCTGGTCAGGCCTGACGGCTCTATGGATGGGCGGTTCACCTCCCATCCCTCATTAAGCCATCCACCTACCACCCTGCGAGACATTTAATTCGGGGCCAGCGAGCCGCTTTTGGTTCTCCGGGCCAGTGGAGTCCCAATACGGTATTAATTCTCGATGGAAGTTAATGCCACCTTTCTAGGTGCCTTCCACCGCCATCATGGTATCTTTTTCTGCACATCCCCTCTCATCAGTCCTACAATAAATTCATAATGTTATTCACATTTATTGACCTTTTCCACAAGGTCCATTTACATCACATATTCACATTTATGAGTTTGCCACAGTTCTGGCCAGTCCAGTTATTTTTACAAACTGGGGGAAACAAGGTGTTACAGCCTGAGGGACTATGATGAAAATAAGGGAGTGCACTTCCTTGGATTGTGTAGGTTGGGAAATTCGAGAGTCAACATGCATGGGAGAAAAATAAATTTGAATGGGGAGTGAAGGTAGTTTTTTTACAGTTGGGTAGAAGAGAGAAAATGTGTGTGGAGTAATGGGAGATAGCAGGAAACCATAGTGGGTTTTCTAGACAACTCTAGGAGTTGGTAAGTGCGTGAAGAATTATCTTGTTAGGCTTGTAAGTGAGATTTATGTGGAAAAAAATTTACCCAAGTGAGCAAGTGTGTTGTTGCTATTAGAATCCTTATTACAACTAGAATTCTCAGAGTCCCCAACAAAGATGTTTTTCTATCCAACCTGTGTTGGAGCCCTAGAGGGAAGTAGAATAGCCTAAGGGACTATGTGGCACAGAAGGGGATCTCATTCCTTGGGTTATGTGGGTTGAGGGGAAAGAGAGCTAGTGGATTGGAATTGTTGTAGGAATTAGTTTGTTGTGATTTATATTGGGTTGTGAGTGGATAGTAGACACTCATAGGAGACATCCTTTCTTGTGGATTTGTGGCCCTAGCTTGGGGGTGACTTGCTACTGAGAGATCTGGAGCGACAAGTCTATGGTTGGATGGAGCATCCTATGTTTGTAGCTAGTTGTGTAAAACATTTTTTTAAAAGATAAGTGTTTTGATCATTGTTGATTAAGTATTTTAATGTTATGTATAAATGTTGTGTTTTATTATGTATTTATGCATTTCAATGTTCTCTCATTTTCTTGGAATAGGTAAGGAAACATATGCATAGGACATTATTTTCTTTCTTACTTTGGTTATTTTTGGTGGACACCCTAGGGAGGAGTATGATAGATACACCCTCCATCATTGCTTCATCTCTTTGTTAAAGGTTTTAAGTCTTTCTTTTTTGCAAGGGTTGCTAGGAGGAATACGAGTGTTTATACCCTCCTATATTTACCCTAAGTTTGGTTGGAATACCATAGGGAGTAAGAGGGTTTACACCCCTAGGGTTTTTGTTGATGTAGATTGTGTTTTAAAGACTCCGTCATCCAATTTTAAAGGCACTAATCTGAAGTATTCTTGCATTGGAGAAACAAAATATTGCATTGGGAAATGTGATTTCTTGTCGTATTAAATTTTTGCAACTTGGGTTGTGTTCCTTGTGCTTAGAGCATATCTCAGCCACTAGGGCATCCCCATAAAAGGGGTAGTTCTTGTTTATTTTACAAAATTTCATCTTCATCCATTAGGGCTGCAGAAAACCTAATCTAATTGCTTGAATAACTCTCTAATCAACCTCTGGAAATTGACCAAAGTTTGCACACTTACACTACTTGGTCTAGCGCAATTTTTTGGCAAAGTTTGGAGGAGTTTTAGTGGATGGTTTTCTTGCTTTAATAATTTGATTGTTGCGGACATAAGGCTGATATATATTTCTGTGGAAATTGTTTACAACAGCCTTATCTTTTCATGTTAGTATCTTGGTCTTTAATCATCAATTTTACTAGTGTTTAGCTAGTCTATCTCTTGCATCCTTCACTTGATTTCTAGCACTTGTTTATCAAATTATTGTGTCATTTCATTGTTGATATATATTGTTACTAATAGCTTCTATTAGGGAAAACAAGCTTAACATGTTTTTCCAATTGGTTATATTGCATCATATGCTTGTTTTTCTTGTGTCTCGAGCATGTACTTCACTATCGGTAGGTCACTCAATACATTTGGCAATTTTTGAACCTTCCCAAGACCTTCATACCATATAGAATTGACCTCTAGGGACATCCTCTTCATATTCACCCTTTTTCATCTCATTCCTCCTAGGGTCACCAGGATTTCCCCCTTGAGGTGACTACCTCACCTCTAAAGTGACGGGGACACCTGCCTAAGCTGACAGCAGGTAGGTGCCCTCCTAGTTGTTTCCATTTTGGTGGTTGGGTCAGGATTTCCCCAACCTACAACTTGTGCGATAACAAGGCTAATAGAAGCTTTGTTAGAGATGGAAATATGTACTTTTGAACTCTCTTTTTTGTATCATGTGGTCTAGGCCACACCTTTTTTTCATATTAATATAAATTGACCAGTTCTTGTGAAAAAAAAAATGTTATTTTTTTTCAAAAGATATGAACTTTGACATGTAATTCAAAAAATGGATTGTCAAAAACATATATTTACTCTAAAATATGTCCTATATATTCTTATGCTTATGCTGAGAAAGGGGGGGGTGGGGGGGGGGAGGGGTGGGGTTGTTGAATCGGTATAAGATACTTTTTTCTTTAATGGAGCATTCATCAATCGTTCATTAACTTTAAAATAGTAAATGCATGTAAACTCAAATCATGGTACACAAAGTTTAACTTGGAAATCCTTGCGGGAGAAAACCACAAAAAAATATCTTTAGAAATGTTTGTAGGCACCAACCTACTATTACAAATTTTGTAGGAACCAACCTACTGAAGACACCAGTCTCCTTAGATGAGCACTAACTCAAAAATATATTGTGTAGGAACCAACCTACTGGAGACATCAATATAATCAACTAAGCGCCAACTCAACAAGATATTGTATAGGAATTAACCTATTGGAGACACCAATATCCTCATCTAAGAACCAACTCAGTAAGACCTGTATAGACACCAATCTAAGATCTTCATACACAGAGTACTTCAGACTTCACTTCCATGCTTCATACCTCATGCATTTCACATCATCATCATACCCTTAAATTTCATGTTTCGATGCCTCTCCTTGCTTCATACCCCATACATAGCTTCAAACCCTAGTAATATTTGGCCTTCATGTCCTAGCGAACCTCATAACATCATTCCCAGAATATGATCCTAGACTGTAGCATCACAACCTCAAAACAACTCACTTTCCAGCATCATAGACCTTAGTCCTTCATAGAGCACCCTAAAAACTCCTCTTGCACACCTTTCGACCCGAAGAATACTCTCCAGCTTCTCTTGCACACCTCGGAATTGATCTTCTTGCTTGGGTGCTCTTCAAATGCACACATCTATCCTATATTTATAGTGTTTTTGTGATAACTTTTAGGGCCAACCTATAAAGACTGGTTGGGTCGACATGAACTTTCTAGTTGGGTTGTCTTACAATAAAAATTCATATCTCCTCACTCTTGAGGATTTAGAGGGAGTGTCAGAAATATTTGGAAAGGTATCATAATAAGCTTTCCAACCATATAACCTATGCTCCCATTTGAGCTAGGTATATGGATTAAAAATTTCTTCAAAGATAGGTCATCCAAACTAAGCATAAAAAATCCACAAACAATATTTCCAAAAATATCCATCTTTCAATCTTTACCTTCGATATCTATAGTCCCCCATGTCTTTGACATCAATGAAAAAAATATTTCCAACACACACACATATTTAATATACGCAACTACTTAAAAATTATCAAATGAAGTGAACTTACAAATTTTAGGAGTGTTACACTAATGAGTTCATGCAAACTTATAACACCAAAGAGTGAATGCAAACTTATAGGTTTTAATAGTGTTGCACTAAATACTGAATAAAAGGTAAAGAGAATCAAATGTCCACACAATAATTACCCCAATATAATAAAACAAAATAAAGGGAAACAAGAACGTTACTAGCAGAATGCAAGACAATTATTACCATACTTACTCATAGAATGTAAGACTATTGTTACCTTGCTTACACTAAACATGTAGTTTAGTTGTACTTTTTAAAATTTATATTTCAACCACTACAATACTAGAGTGTCACCTCAGTGAATCCTCATCTAGGAAGGTTGACTACCGGTAGTTATAGTTTATGTAAGTTATGTCCACATATTTATTTCTAGTTTCTCTTCAAACTCCGTTTACTTTATAGTTTTAGTATACTAACTTCATATTTACTTTGAGATTAAAATGAACATAATACTCCACTACACATGTATATTAGTTTTACTTTCAATCATTTATATTTGAACCATTAAAATACTGGAGTGTCACCTCACCAAAACCTCATCTAGGAAGCCCCACTACTAGTAATAAATTGTCCTTCGTTTTCTAGTGGGGAAGCCCGATATGGAATTTGATTGGCCATAATAGTCATAGGAGTGTCAATTTATTTTCCTTCAATCATATTTTAATTGGGATTTATATTTCCCACCCATAGTTTTCATAAAGAATTCTCAAGAGCTACAAAGAAAGGGTTGCCACTAATAGAGAGGAAATGACATCAAGAGCTATAAAGAAAGGGTTGCCACTAATCAAGAGGAAATGACATCCTTGAGGTCCAACATTTTTTCTACGGTAAGAAGTTAAAATATTTTAAAATGAATATCTAAAAGTATTGTTGATCTTAAAAATTATTTTACGGCCTTTGAATCAATCTCATTAGGATATAATCCCCTTGTGTTTTTAAAGAGGTGGTACTCCTCTATTTGCAAATAACATGTAAGTATATAAACAATGATTTAGAAGGACCAAACTTATTTTGAAATAAATATTCACATGCAAAGAATACATGAGAAAGGACCAAGTATCTTATAACAGTAAATATTTACAACATTTTACAAGAACATAAACCAAAAAAGCGTGCAATAAAATAAGACGACATTTCAATCACAACATTCATCAAAATAGAACACAATATTCAAGGAAGGGAAAGAAGAAAGTATGGACCGTATATGGCAAAGAACTTTAAATGATCATTTCATTAGGAACAAATAATATTTCGATAGATATACATTTGAAATCTCACACTTAAATCGAACTCTTGAGATTACAATAATGTTATGTCCCAAATTAGTTCTCTAGGAACCTCAAAAATAATATGTCTTTAAACAAAAGAGTAATGTCTGGAATAAAAATAAAAAATTATGTTTGTCCTTCAAAGAATACTAGGATGGGGCTCCCATTGTAACATACCTAGCCACCCTTAGGCTGGGCACACTAATCTGTAACGTACCCAACCACCCACATGATGGCCACTCTACTCCAAAACTCACTTCTAAACTGACCTTAATCTGAAATCAAGAATGAAAGACCCACGTGCATTAATCAAGATCCACTACAACATAAAAGAAATAAACAATGTGTCATGCACACAAAAAACAGCAGACAGACACATTATAAATACATATCTTAGAGATAATTAAATACACAGCAAAATCTACATTATACAGAAAACACAGAGAGCACTTATCTTTGCAAGTAAACATTCACCAATTGGTTGCAGACCAAGGACATTCCTCCCAACCATAGACATTGTTGTTCTTTTACTCTCAACAATAGGTCACCCCTTATCCAGGGCTATGAAACCACAAGGACGGGTTCTAGGCCAAATCTAAAACACACAATAGTTGGCCAACTAGCTCTCAGGTTTCCCAACCACACAGCAAATCCGAATTTCCAGCTCTCTTTCCCCTCAATCTACACAACCCAAAGAAATGAACACCTTTCTCTACCATGAAATCCCTCTGGTTGTTCCATTTATCTCCAGAGCTCTAGTGCTACTGGCCAAGAAATCTCCCTACTGGAAACTCCAAGGATTCTCAGTTGTGTAAAGTTCTTTCCGAACTTCCATCAATCTCATGCACATATGCATCCATTCCCTTCTGGAATGATCAATAATCTACTACAGCCATCTATTAATGGCTCTCCTCCTCCATCCATTTGTTTCCATGCTCCCCCCAAGAGCACATGAATTTAGCTAGAGTAAAATGATGAATTCTAGAAATAAAAATTGATTAACCAAGAGCAACCCCTAAATAGCCCACGGGCAGGGTTTATATAATTACATGAAAACAAGAACCACATTTCCTTCCTACCAAGAAGCTCATGTAACCACTTTTCTCCATAAAATCAATTATGGGTAAATAAAATAATAAAAATACTTAGCCCCTTAAGCCCCCTCTCTCGTAGAAGTATAGCTCCTTATCTCTTTTGTCCTTGTGTATCTTGCAGGCAGCAAGGTATTTTATTAATGTATATGAAGTATTACATTTCCTAGGCACTCTGTCCCTTTTTCAACTTTACTGGCTCACTAGCCTAAGTCAAAATTACATAATACATTCTAATTCATAAGGGTTAAAATCCAGATGTTACATCCCCCTCCCCTTATTTTGGCATTGTCCTTAGTGCACAAAACCATTCCAATGTTATCAACATTACAAATCTAGGCCCCTCTAGCCTTAATCCACACAAGCAATCCAGCCCAATCTTATATACATAGGCACTCTGGCCTAAAATTAAACATGTATATATAGGCATTCTGACCCAAAACATGTATAATGATCTTCAGATTTTGTTTTTTCTGGCAACAATTCCAACCAGCAAGATCTCCTTCTCTATCATCCTGTACAACCCAAATAAATGAACCCCTTTCTCTACCATGTAGCCCCTCAGGATGTTCCACTTCTCTCCAGGGCTCCAATGCACTCAGCCAGGAAGTTTCAGAGTTGTGGCTTCCATAACTCCAGCTACAACAAGTCCACTAGGCTTTCTTCATTCCATGCCTTCATCGTTGAGCTTGATTTCCTTCTGTTGTTCTTTTTCGAGAGCTTCCAAATTCAATAGCCAACATCTCATCTATATTATAAAAAAGCAGCCATCATGAGATATTGTTATAAGAATTTCAATCATAAATGTCAAATATGTTTATACAGGAAAACAGAGTTTCCAAGCATGAGCTTCCAACTCATAATTTGTTTTCTTCTTGCAGCTGCAGGCATCAATATTTATTATGGCTTACAACAATGCCATGCCCAATACCATTATTCTTGTAATTTTCTCAACCTTCAATCAATCAAACCAATTGTTAGCATAATTAAGTAACAATTTGTAACTATTAATTTCCCAAATCTGTTTTGTATAGGAAAATAAAATTTCCACGCATGAATTTTCTGCTCATCATGTTCGTCTCTTGTAGCAACAAGAATTTTTCTTATGTATGGGATTACATCCCTGCCACATCCAAGACCATCCTCCCTACAATTCCCTCAACCTTTCATTCGACCACACAAACTATTAGCATAACATAACAATATGTAATTAATAATTTCTGAAATTTATTTTATACAGATAAAATACCCAGGCATGAATTTTTTGCTCATAATGTTGGGCTTTTGTAGTTGTAGATATCATTCTTCCTTATGTCTTACATCCCTGTCATATCCAAGACCATCCTACCTGCAATTTTCTCAATTTACACTCAACCCAAAACAGATGTCAATATCATGCATATATATATTTCCATGGCAACAATTACAAAAAATAAAATTCACAAAGTGATCTCAGAATTGTTTACAACAACAATTTAGTCACTTCCATTAATACAACTATTAATTGGAATGAACCCATCATTCTTTACACATGTATTATCAACCAATATTTTTATGTCTTCTATCAGCCAATATTTGTATTGCTATGTTCCCTTGATAGAGATTTTCCATAATTTATCATTATATAACTACTCTCACCTGCAACCTTCTTATTTCATTATCTAACAGCTCCTAAAGTGTTTTCAACTTCATGAGTTAGCAATACTCACATCATTTCAGTTGTTATCACAATCATATCTATTTTAAATAATATATACATGCATTCACCAAAATTCATTCAATAATTCATGTAATACCACTTGTAACATTTTTAATAGTTCCAAAAAGTGATCTCAGAATTGTAACAAACAACAATCCAATCACCTTCAACTAGTATTTATATTAAATATAATGTAACTATCCATCATTAAGTATTTTCAGCACCACATGCTTTTAATAATGCAACAATTAATTACTAAATAAAATAACAATCGATGTGCCAATACCCATGGCCACAACTACATAATGCATCCATGCATTGACTACATAATACCACATAAATACGCATGTGTTCCACCAGAATGAGTTGGAAGGTCTAGGCAATGCCTCAACACATCATCCACACATTTCCTACTACTTTCCTGACTATTTGGACACCTTCCTTTTCAACCCAAACATAACACCAATAATATAATTCTTAAGTTCTCTTCAGTGTTGGCAAAGAGGTTGCAATCCAAACATTAGATATACAGTAGATACCATTGATCACTCACATAGCGCTATATCCCTTGCATATCCAACCATATTATGGTCTCACACATGACTAGCTCTATGTATATTCATTTTTATAGAAGGAGTATGTCTCTTGAATTAACTCGGTTATGATCCCATAACCAATCACAACACAATATACAAATGACAATATATCTAAATGCATTCTAGCATCAATAACAGTTATCTAGGTCTTTGGCCATTACATATCGATTTAAATCTTGAAAAAATTAACTGAGGGAATTTTTTACCTCAATTCCCTTCAATATAGAAGCAACAAAAGAAACTAAATGCATACTTGCATAATTGTTATCAACCTACTTAATGTTATCTGGTCAGCTGGTATTTGTAAAATCTCGCAAGCTTTCTCTTTCATCCTTTCAATTACCATTCCTACCACCCTCATGGGTCTTCACATAGATGGAAATCATAAGCAGCAACAACATCCACATATTTAACCATGCTATATCCTTTTTCCTGAATACATAATCCATCATTAGTCATACTCAATTTCCATAACATTATTATTTCATAATAACAGACTATTCTAAGTTCACAAGCATGTTATATGCATATCCAAGCATATGCATAAGCGCAATTACACATCCATATGCACCAAGCATTCACTATCAACATGCCTATTAATGCATATGCATTTTAACTTCATTGTATGTCTCATGCACTCTAGTGGCTTTATGTTTCAATTCACTTATTTATTTATCTATTTATGTTGTAGTTGGTTGTCCTTGAATTCCTTCAGATCATTGTTGCCTTGTGTGCTCCCATTCTGCTCATCTGCACAATTGTTCCCTAGTCTGAATACTTTCTAGCCAAGTTTCACTTGGCCATTCTGCAATCCAACCAATGTACTCAATTTGCATCAACTCCTTTTGCGTTTTCATATCCAACTTTACCTTTATGGAACATTCCATCACCCTGGAATGAAGTAGATCAAACATTTCATCACTCTACTACCACAACATTCTTGAATCAAATACTATTATTCCTAGTTGCCCATTAGACTACTTTCACACTTAAGCTTTGCAATTGTCTACACCTATCTTCCTTCAAGGTTAGGCAATCATGCTTTTCATTTCTATGCCCATTACTAACATTATTCACCTGCTAGCTTCATGTCTTATGTGAGGATTCTTGCTTTTGTATTTGCAATTCATTCAGAACATGTAGTTATTGACTAATACTTTTTTTCCACTATTCTTGAGTTCTTTATCCACTTTACATTACTTTCCATGTAGTTCTTTGTTTCCTCAACCAGATTCTACAAGTTTTTTCATGATTCCATGACTATGATATCCTAGACTGGAATTGATCCAATTAAATCTCTAATCCTACCAAATCTGCAAGAAATCATTTTTGTTAGAATTATACATATTATGGAAATATGCCAATTAATGCTACATGTATTATTTATGCTTAATTCATGAAGGAATATATCATCATTCTCCAAATTATAACAATTCGATGTTATTCTTCTCTGAGTAATTTTTTTGATGACTGTACTCTTGCCTCAATCTGATATCTGAGCTGAAATTTATGGCTTCATGAAATATTTAACAACTCCTTTAATTGGTACAAAATTCGAATTTTGCACAGGCGCTTCCTTAAAACCACTTTCCATGTGACCACGACTTGAAACTACGGGCTTAATCACTCTTTAGCACCTTCCTTTATATTCTTCTACACAGGAGCTTGTTTGAACACAATGTCTGAGGGATTGGATACTTCTAGGCCCTTCGTGCCTTTAATCAACCCCTTTACCTTATCATGAGACCGATGTTGGGACTAAGTCCTCCCGACTTCAACCTTCGGTTATTCTCCCTTTTCAATCTTCCAACTTCTCCTGGAGTAAACTTCATCGAAACCTTCTATTAGCTCCACAAGCATATCGGACGGTCGATATTTAATCTCTCATTGATTGGACAGTCCCACTCCATCTGGAGGCTTCAACGAGATCGAGGACCATGACTTAATTAGGCACTGGGATAGACAGTCCTTAATTAGTTCGAGACTTCGGTGCTCCAGGACTCCGAGACATTACAATTCTCAAGTCGTTCAACTCCCCCGAAGTTTTACCCACCGAAGCACTTACCCTATCCTTCCACTGTTTAATCTGATGGTCACAAGGAATCTAGAGGGTCTTAGATCAACATCCCATGTGAATTCCCTACTCTGGGACTTTGGGACATTACCACTCACGAGTCGCTCAACTCCTCCGAAGTTATACCTATTGAAGCGGTCATAAAGTGACGATGATCGCTTATCATCGATTAACCCCTCCGCTTACGCTATCCTTCCACTAGCTTAATCCAATGGCTAGGACTTAATCAAGTGTTGGGATGGATATCCTTAATCATTTCGGCACTTTGGTGCTCCAGGACTCCGGAACATTTCAATTGTCGAGTCTTTCCACTTCCCCGGAGTGATATATGTTGAAGCGCTTACGCCATCCTTCCAACTACTTGATCTAACGTTGAGAAAGGTCTCGAAGGGATCTTAGATCGATGGTCTGTGTGAATTCACGAATTTTGTCTTCGACACTTTCACTGGTAGAGACATTGGACACCCCCAGAGGCCATACTCCCAAAGATGACATGGCATGTTGATGTCACCTATGGTGACGTGGACCCATAGTATGTGTGCCATGTGTCCCTCCAAAATGGACATGTTTGGGTCCAAAAGGCCCTGAATTCATGTGACACATGTCCCCATATGTCACCCCTTCCACATGGAATAAGACGCATCATCCACCAAATAGACAGTCCACACTTATCCACTCCATATTTGACAACCTACATAATCTTGTGGTTGCAACTTTGCACTTTGTGGCTTTGCCTAGTCTCC
The DNA here is from genome assembly GCA_032191745.1 of Picea mariana. Classification (NCBI taxonomy): domain Eukaryota; kingdom Viridiplantae; phylum Streptophyta; class Pinopsida; order Pinales; family Pinaceae; genus Picea; species Picea mariana. The sequence goes on from JASDQU010104061.1 coordinate 560,995, forward strand.
AGTAATCGTCGAAGTGGCAAAGTTCTAGAGTCCCAAAACTTCTCTATCCTTGTACTTTTGTTCTAACGGTTGGAATTTCTCCCGAATTATTCCTTCGATCTAACAGTTTGTTAGATCTTTGAGCTTTAACACTCCGGGACTCCAGGATACTACGACTCTCGAGTAGTTCAATTTCCTCCAAAGTTATACATGTCGAATTGGTCATAAATCAATGATGACTGCTTACTGTCGATTCACACCTCTGCTTACTTTATCCTTCCACTATTTCTAGATTTGACGGTCATCATTATTCCTGAAGTCCTTCCCTCAATATAACATTCTACGAGAATTCGAGACTTCAGCACTACCGGACTCCAGGTTATAACAGTTCTAAAATGGTTTGATTATCCTGAAGTTAAATTTCACGAAGCGGTCAACACCGAATGAGCCTAACCAATGACTAAGATTTCACCTGAGCCTCCTATCAGATCAAACAGTCGGTGGGATTTCATGAATTTGGCCTTCAACATTTCATGCTTCTTCCCTGCATCCCAAAATTATCGAAGGGGCGAAGTTCCATAGTTTTCTATCTCCTACTGGCTTCGACCAATGACTAACGATTGGCCAATTATATCTTACAGTTTGTGTTTACTTGACTCCCGATCTAATGATATAGAGCTTCCTTGATTCAATGGTTGTGATCACTCTCGAAATTCAAAAGGGGACGATGATGATTCCATAATCCTTTACAAGGATCTTCGTCTGCACGACGCCCTATCTTTTGCGTGATTCCTGCAACGCTATCTCTCCTGATCTTTCCGTCGACCTTTCCAAAGGTCTTAACGTTGTGTGCTATGAACTCGTGCAACCTAATATGCTACCTCTCCTGGGCTTTAGCTTTAGACTGGGTTCCTCTGCACCTCACACTACAACGGCCATTAAAAAAAAAAAACTTTCAACCTTCCAAGTTGAACTCGGCTCTGCAACTCTGCAAATTGAACCCATTAAACTTCTCAAACAATCCTGAATTATTTAAACTCAAAATTTCCCATGAATTTGGGGATATTTCTCTCTACTATTTCCGTTTTTCCCCAAATTCACATAGTTTGAAATCTGTGACATCGAATTTCTCAAATTTGAACTCATTTTGGCCCATACTAGTCTGGTGTTTCAACCAAAAGCTCTAATACCATTATGTAACATACTCGGCCACCCTCATGATGGGCACATTAATTTGTGATGTACCCAACCACCCATAGGTTGGCCACGCTACTCTAAAAACTAACTTCTGAATTGATCTCAATCTAAAATCAATCATGAAAGACCCACATGCATTAATCAAGATCCATGCTACAACATACAAAAAATAAACAGCATGCCATGCATAACAAAAAACCAATAGACAGGCACATTAAAAATACATATCTTAGAGATAATTAAATACACAGCAGAATATACATTATACAGAAAACACATAGAGCACTTATCTTTGCAAGGAAACATTCACCAATTGGCTGCAGACCAAGGACATTCCTCCCAACCATAGACATTTTTTTTCTTTTACTCTCGACAGCAGGTCACCCCCGAGCCAGGGCTATGAATCCACAAGGACGAGTTCTATGCCAAATCTAAAACACACAATAGTTGGGTAACTAGCTCTCATGTTTTCCTACCACACTACAAATATGAATTTCTAGCTCTCTTTTCCCCTCATCTTGCACAACCCAAAGAAATGAACACCTTTCTCTGCCATGCAGTCCCTCAGGCTATTCCATTTCTCTCCAAGGCCTTCCTCCCAAGAATCTCATGTAACCACTTTTCTCCATAAAATCAATTATGGGTAAATAAAATATAATAAGAATACTTAGCCCCTTAGGCCCCCTCTGTAAACCCCAAGGATGAGCCCCAATTGTTTTATGAATTGTAAACATGTTTTGTAGGTTGGTGATCCAAGCAATTATAAGTTGGTAGGCTTATGTGTTAGTAGACCGGAGAGCCTAGGTGTTAAAGGCCAGGAGCCTATTTTGTACATGTAAATATTCATATTATTAATATAAAAGCATTGTTGCATGTAGACCGACCACGAAGAAAGAGTGATGGGGGACTAAACTCCACTAGGTTGGGTAAGGGAGAGGGGGTTGAGAGGTTGGAAAGAGGGGCTAAACCTAAGGGTTTAATTCCAAGAGAATAATATTTTTTTATTATTATTTCAAAGGATGTTTAAAAGGATATGTTTTATCCTAAGTTATTGGGGAAGGACAGGTGACTTCCAAAAGGAAAGGAATGTGCTTCCTGAGTGACAGGTGTTGGCTCGGGCACATGCAGACTTAAGGGGGAATTATTTTTGTTGCAAGGGGGGGTGCAAGCACTCTTACGCACCCGCTCACTCGCTTAGGCACTCACGCACGCACAGGGGGAAAGCTCGCTCACGCAGGGCGGGGGGGTGGGTTCACACCCAAAGTTTGGCTCGTGCTTTCATCATTTTTGGTTATGATAGACCAGTATGCCCATCTCTCTTCACAAGTTCACTTATGCACTGATCAATCTCACTACCAACCATTTCCTCCATTGTTGAACACGTGACCATTTTTCACCTCTTTAATTTACTGCATCATCCCTTGCCTTACGCAAATTAGCTATTGTGGTCGAAGAAGCAGGTTTTCAGGCATGTGAGAAACTCTCTCTCCGGGTGAGAGAGGTCGTTGTGGATTGAAGAAGTAGGTTGTCAGGCCTATGAGCAACTCTCTCCAGGTGAGAAAGTGTGCTGAGGAGGTGAGTTCTCTTGGAAGCAGTCCTGTAGCTACTACAGAGCTCTGAGAATTTCGGTCCGGCCTATTGTTGAAGCCCAAGTTAAGGGAGGTGGAGAAACCGATGGACTATGTGACAGTGAAGGTGTATACTTCTGGGGTGGGACAGGCATGTGGGGAATGAGAGTCTATGAGCAGTGGGTGTAAGTGGCTCCTGGGAGGGAATCCTTCCACTTAAATTATTTGACTTTCCTATTGACCTTGCCTAGCCTAGGAATCCCTTTTCCGGTGGAGTTTAGTCCCAGCTTGGGGGTGACCTACTGCTGAGAGTGATGAGCAGTGTGATCTAAGGCTGGGTGATTCGTGGAAGGTCTGCACGTAGCTGGTGGTTTTTACTCAAGTTAAAAGATAAGTAACATTCCCATGCTTAATTATGTATGTTACGCATGTTTGTGATTATTGAATGTTATCATGTGTTCTGTTGCATGTAGGAATTATTGTCAATTCCATTTGAATCTGTATGATAGTAGTAACTCTATGTTATTTTTTTTAAATTCATTATAAATGCATGTTATATAGATATATGTATGTTTCTCTGTGGCATTGCCCGACAGTGGTGTTGATGGCCAAAAACGTTACATTTTGGGTGGCATTGCCTGACAGTGGTGTTGATGGTCGGGAACATTACATTTTGGTATCAGAGCCCTAGTTTCAACATCGATCCTGGATGGGTCGAATAAGTGGTTTTGAGAACCAAGGTTTCAGGTGGACATTGTGTCAAGAGGAACCAATTTCAAACTTCAGAACAATCCTGAGTGTCGAGAGGTTACCTTATCCATGTTACGAAGCTGAGGAGGAGTAGCGGTATTATAAAACCACAACAGACATGGTATTGGGCCGCAGAGTAATGTTGGTCATAGGATTTGTTCGGGAAAAGGGGAATCCGTCATGACCGTCAGATCTAGAGAAAGTATAGGAGGGTTAACCTAGAAGCCTTCGGACTTCGCAACTTAGGAGAAGTTATGTGTTATAAAGCGGAAGGGGCCGAAGTCCCGAAGCTCTGAAGTCTGGAGTTAATATGGACTGTCCATCAAGAGGGAAACGTGTCAGTAGATTGGTTGTTCGGTATTTCAACGTTCGAGAAAATCAGTGGTTGTGGAGGTGAGAACTCTCGAAGCCAGAGCCAAGGTGGTGAGTAATGATGATGTCACCTGGAGGTGACGTGGATCTCTCCTATGCCTGTCATGTGCCCCCACTTGGAATGTTGTTAGTTTTATTATGTGGGCCATGAGGTTACATGATTTAGTTAAAGGTCGTGGACCCACACTGGTGTTGATCACAATACATCAAGATCGACGGCCAGGAGACATTGCGAAGACCCAAGTTGCATGAGAGTTAATTCCCCAAGGCGGTCCCGCAATCCAAACCATGGTTTTACCAGGGGGTTACGTGTCAGCGTCAGAAGAATTATGGGATGAAAGGTGGGTTACTCCAAACCATCGTTGCATGCCCTCGCAATTTGAAAGGCTCTAAGTGAGGTGACTATTCGATATCTTAGTTCAAGTATGGAAACCGTGGGTCCTAGTGGGCGTGTGGCACCAGTTGTAAATTCTGGAGACTTGACACCCCGGAGGAATGTTTCATAAGGGAACAAAAGGAAGAACCTTCCAAAGTTTCGTAACATTGAAGTGACATGACATAATGATGTCACCAAAGGTCAAATGGAAGTGTTCGGAGATTAACGGTTCGAGGTGTTAGGGGGGGTGCGGATGTGAAATCCTGTGAAGTCCCAAAGCTCCAAATTCCCATAACTCAGATTCCTGAGGTTCCATAGTGAGTTCCAGTCATTGGATGTTGGCTAGACATGGATTGTTGATCCACCCTAATTCGCGAGTTCAGTAATCCGAAACTTCGAGAGATTTGTTGGGATGTACTTTGAAAACTTATGAAGCCCGAGGCCCGAAGTCCCGAATAAGTGCCTATCAACCTAGCGCTTGCCCACAACCGTTATCACATGGGTTGGGGGATAAGAGAAAGGGTCCAGTGCCTGAAAATTTTTGTGGAACAAAGAAGAACTCAGAAAGAAAAGATCTGTGGGGATTCCTGATTGGTCGAGAATCACAGAGAATGAAATCTGAAAGTTTCTTTAAATCAGATTGGTTTATGAATACTGTGGAATTTGTTAAGGACTGTTGGCCTGACAAAATTCGGTCGACTACACATTGTGTTTGCAGAGTCAATGATTGTCAGAACCGAACTGAATTTTCGCAGAGTACGGAGAGTGGAGGAGGCACAGAATGATTCTAGTTTAGAGAATGATGCAAGAGGAATGGATGTCCATTTGGGAGTTGAAGGATTGAACTCCAATGGGCATGGAGAATAGATAGATAAGGAAGGAAACATGATGAAAATTATTGAAATATTGCAGAAAGATGTCCAGACTCACCGAGTAGATAAAAGAAAACTCATGAAAGCCAGGGAGAATTCAACATAAATTTGATGTGGATCCTGGAAAGGATAGGAAATAAATTGGATAAGGAGAGTGACTCCAGTAAATCAGGAAGTCACATGTGCCCTGATGAGAAGAGGAAATCCAGGAGGGTTGGAAGACACCATGATCACTCCCAAGGTCACTCTAAGAGGAGGGCACACATTAGTTCAACCCCATCTCCTACTAGGAAGCATAGGAGATCTAGAGTGGATAAACTGAAGGGAGAAATGAACAAGATTAAGCCTCCTATGTTTGATGGAGAGCACAAGAAGGAAGAATATTTCAAGACATGGCTTCTTGGCATGAGAAAATATTTACAATTGCATAATTATTCCTCTCATGCAGAAGGAAGAATTGCAATGTATCAACTAAAAGGAAAGCCATCCATGTGGTGGGATCAACTTGTGCAGGTGCAGCACATTAAAGAGAAAAATGTTACTTGGAACGAATTCAAGAAGTATTTTGAAAGGAAATACTTGACTAAGAGATACTATGATAGAAAGATGAAAGATTTCTTTGAACTCAAGATGGGTAGCATGACCATTGAGGAATATGAACGAAGGTTTTTGGAATTGTTGAAGTACATTCCTTTCATCAAAGATGAGATTGTCAAAATTCAAAGGTATTTGAGTGGACTGCCATCTTCCATCAGTGACGAGATCTAGTATGATGATCATAAAACTATGGAAGAAACTATAAGAAGAGAAAAATGCTTATATGAGCAGCAGGGAGAAAATCCTACTTTCTGGAAGGCTTGGGAAGACAAGAATAAATTCAAGGTGGATAAGAGGAAGAAGGGAACTAAACCATCCTTTTTCAGAGACATTCCTCAAGGACAACCAGTTTTTAGAGAGCACGGGAAGGTTGAAATAGGTGGGCAAATGCCAAGACTAGGTACAGAGATTTCCCCCACAGAAATGACAAGGTGAGAGTTGTCCACAATTTTCAACAAGCAAAAAAAGTGGAGGACATAGGCAGAAGTGTACCAAGGATCTATGCAGCCCTGGACAACAAGCAAGCAGAATATCAGTCACATATGATTGAAGTGGGAGGTATGATCAACAACCAAACCATTACTATTTTAATTGATTTAGGAGCTAGTCATAGTTATATAGATTCTAGAATGGTGGGAAGTTTTCATTTTCCAAGAGGCAAGCATGGAAAATATTTTTTAGTGAAGTTGGCTACAGGAGCCAAGAGAAAGGTTGTTGAGTTGGTTAAGTCTTGTCCAATGGACATGATTGGACTGAGCACAAGGTTGAATTGAACATATTACCTTTAGGTTCCTATGATTGTCTATTTGGGATGGATTAGTTGGACCGGCACCATGCCATCTTAGATTGTCGTAACAAGGAATTCACTTGCCTGAATGAGGAAGGAAATCGGAGAATTGTCTAAGGAATTCCCAAAGCAATTGCTATCAGAGAAATCTCAGCAATGTGGCTGAAGAAGTTCTATAGAAAAGGATACCAAATATTTGCAGCTCATATGGAAGAGGCACCTAAGGATAAGGTGTCAACTATTGAATACCATGTAGTATTAAAGGATTTTGAATATGTATTCCAGGAGGTACATGAACTACCCCCGAAGAGAGATATTGATTTCTCTATAAACATGATGCCTGGATCATCTCCAATGTCAAAAACTCCTTACAAAATGAGTACACCAGAGTTGAAGGAACTGTAGTTGCATCTTGAAGAACTTCTGAAGAAGAGGTATATATGCCCAAGTGTGTCACCTTGGGGTGCCCCGGTCTTGTTCATGAAAAATAAAGATGGGACATTGAGATTGTGCATCGATTTTAGGCAGTTGAACAAAGTGACTATTAAGAACAAGTATCCTTTATCGAGGATCGATGATCTCTTTGATCAGTTGAAGGATGCCAAGATATTTTCAAAAATAGATCTCAGATCAAGGTATCACCAGGTAAGGATAAAGGATGAAGACATCAGCAAGACCGCCTTCAGAACAAGGTATGGTCATTATGAATTCACAGTGGTACCATTTGGGTTATCAAATGCACCCGTTGTTTTCATGTGCCTAATGAATGGTGTATTCAGAGAATATCTAGACAATTTTGTCATAGTCTTTTTGGATGACATCCTAGTGTATTCCAAGTCAAAGAAAGAGCATGAACATCATCTGAGGATGGTGTTGCAAGTGCTAAGAAAGCACCAATTGTATGCCAAGTTGAGCAAGTGCTCATTCTATCAAAAGATCCATTATTTGGGACATATCATTTCAAAGGATGGGATAGCAGTGGATCTTGAGAATATAGAATCCATTAGAGAATGGTCAGTGTCAAATAATGTGATAGAATTCAGATCCTTTATGGGTCTAGCTGGCTATTACACAAGGTTCATTAGAGGGTTCTCAAGGATAGCTCACCCCATCACTTCCTTGCAAAGGAAGGAGAATAAATTTCAATGGACAGAAGAATGTGAGAGAAGCTTTTATCAATTGAAGCAGCTGTTAACCAGTGCTCCAATCCTGAGGATTGCAGATATGAATGAAGATTTTGTAGTGTTTATAGATGCATGCAAAGAAGGACTGGGTGGAATCCTCAGTCAGAATGGGTTTGTGGTATGTTATGAATCCAGAAAGCTTAAGGATCGTGAAAAGAACTATGCAATTCATGATTTGGAGTTGGCGGCCATTGTACACACTCTAAAGAAATGGAGACATTACCTCATGGGAAAGAGGTTTGAACTGAGGATAGACCATAACAGTCTGAAGTATTTGTTTGATCATCCAACCTTGAATGATAGGCATAGTAGACGGTTGGAATTACTTTGTGAGTATGATTTTGATATCAAGCATATCAAAGGAAAGGAGAACAAAGTGGTTGATGCACTCAGCAGAAGAGTGCATGAACTACATGCTACGACCATTAGCATGTATCAAACTGATATTAAAGGCATAATTTAGGAAGCTGCAAATGTTGATTTGGAGTACGTGGAATTGATAGCAAGGCTACAACAAGGTAAGATTCTACAGAAAGTGGAAGATTATAAATTGGAAGCCGACGGAACACTCCTGTACAAAAATAGAATTTATGTACCTAATTCCCAGAAATTAAGAATTATGATCTTGAAGGAAATGCATAATGTGCCTTATGTTGGGCAACCTGGATATCATAAAACAGTGGCAGCAGTCAAGAGCCATTACTTTTGGATAGGTATGAAGAAGGAAATTGCGGAATACATCGCCAGATGTATGGAGTGCCAGAAGATTAAAGTTGAACATAGGCACCCAGCAGGGTTGCTACAACCATTATCCATTCCTGAGTGGAAGTGGGAAGTGGTGACAATGGATTTCATCATAATATTACCCAGAACAAATAAGAAACATGATTCCATCATGGTGGTGGTGGATAAGCTTACGAAAGCTGGCCATTTTATTCCATTGAAGACTACTCACAAGGCAGCTAATGTTGTTGATATCTATATGAGGGAAGTAGCATGATTTCTCGGTATTCCCAAGACAATTGTGTCTGACAGAGACCCTAAATTTCCCTCAAAGTTCTAGAAGGGGTTATTCAAAGGGTTCGGAACGAATATGAACTTCAGCATTGCTTATCATCCTGAGTCTGATGGGTAGACAGAGAGGGTGAACCAAGTTAAAGAATATATGCTAAGGATGTATGTGATGGAAAAACCATCTAAATGGGAAGACTACCTACACTTGGTAGAATTTGCCTACAACAATGGGTATCAAGCATCACTGAAGATTATCCCATTTGAAGCACTTTATGGCAGAAATTGCAACACACCAATAAGCTGGGACAACCCAGCTGATAGGGAAATGGTTGGGGCAGAGTTTCTCAAGGAAATGGAAGAGAAAATGCTAAAAATTAAGCAGAATTTGAAAGTTGCCCAAGACAAGCAGAAAATTTATGCTGAAAAGAATAGAACCCACGGGGATTTTAAAGTGGGTGATCATGTTTTCTTGAAAGTGAAAGCCAACATAAGTTCCCTGAAGCTGGGAAACTGTTCTAAGTTGGCAGCCAGATATTGTGGGCCATTTGAAATCCTAGAAAGGATTGGACCAGTTGCATTGCATGCATCCATGACTATACATAATGTGTTTCATGTTTCATTGCTTAAGAAATATATACCTGATGTTAATCATGTTATGATTGGAATGTGATTCAAGTGGAGCAAGAAGGCGTCTTGCAAGTGCGTCTGGTGCGCATATTGGACTGAAAGAGAAAACAGCTCTGGAATCGAGCCATAGGGATTTTAAAGGTCCTGTGGAGCTGGTACAGTCATGAGGACGCAACATGGGAGCATGAGGATGCTATGCGGGCAGAATACCCACATCTTTTTGAAGATTTTGAAAAATCTTGTTGATGTTGTGTAAATAAGTTTCACTGAGGACAGTGCAAAAATAAGGGGAGGGGATTGTAATACCCAAGAATGAGCCCCAGTTGTTTTATGAATTGTAAACATATTTTGTAGGCTGGTGAGCCGACCAATTATAAGCTGGTAGGCTTATGTGTTAGTAGGCTAGAGAGCCTAGGTGTTAAAGGCCGGGAGCCTGTTTTGTACATGTAAATATTCATATTATTAATATAAAAACATTGTTGTGTGTAGACCGACCATGAAAAAAGAGTGATGGGGGACTAAACTCCACTAGGTTGGGTAAGGGAGAGGGGGTTGAGAGGTTGGAAAGAGGGGCTAAACCTAAGGGCTTAAGTCCAAGAGAATAATAATTTATTATTATTATTTCAAAGGATGTTTAAAAGGATATGTTTTTATCCTAAGTTTTTGGGGAAGGACAGGTGACTTCCAAAAGGAAAGGAATGTGCTTCCTGAGCAACAGGTGTAGGCTCGGGCACATGCAGACTTAAGGGAGAATTCGCGTTGTTGCAGAGGGGGATGCAAGCACTCTCATGCACCCGCTCACTCGCTTGGGCACTCACGCACACACATGAGAAAAGATTGCTCATGCAGGGGGGGTGGGGGGGTTTACGCCCAGAGTTTGGCTCATGCTTTCATCATTTTGGGCTATGCTAGACCAGTCTACCTATCTCTCCTCACAAGTTCACTCATGCACTAAGCAAGCCCGCTGCCATCCATTTCCGCCATTGTTGAACCCGTGACCATTTTTCACCTCTGTAATTTATTGAGTCATCCCTTGCCTTACCCGAATTAGCTATTGTGGTCGAAGAAGCAGGTTGTGAGGCCTATGAGAAACTCTCTCTCCAGGTGAGAGAGGTTTTTATGGATTGAATAAGAAGGTTGGCAGGCCTATGAGCAACTGTCTCCAAGTGAGAGAGTGTGATGAGGAGGTGAGTTCTTCTGGAAGGAGTCACGTAGCTGCTATAGAGCTCTAAGAATTTTGGTCTGGCCTGTTGTTGAAGCCCAAGGTAGGGGAGGTGGAGAAGTCGATGGACTATGTGACAGTGAAGGTGTATACTCTTGGGGTGGGACAGGCATGTGGGGAATGAGAGTCTGTGAGCAATGGGCGTAAGTGGATCCTTTGAGGGAATCCTTCCTCTTAAACTGTGTGACTTTCCTATTGACCTTGCCTAGCCTAGGAATCCCTTGCTCGGTGGAGTTTAGTCCCAGCTCAGGGGTGACGTACTGCTGAAAGTGATGAGTAGTGTGGTCTAAGGCTGGGAGGTTCATGGAAGGTCTGCACGCAATTGGTGGCTTTTACTCCAATTAAAAGATAAGTAACATTCCCATGCTTAATTATTTATGTTACGCATGTCTGTGATTCTTGAATGTTATCATGTGTTCTATTGCATGTAGGAATTATTGTCAATTCCATTTGAATCTGTATGATAGCAGTAACTCTGTGTTATTTGTTTTAAACTCATTAGAAATTCATGTTATATAGATATATGTATGTTCCTCTGTGGCATTGCCCGACAGTGGTGTTGTTGGTTGGAAACATTACATTTTGGTATCAAAGCTAGTTTATTGAAGACAAGGTATTTGGGTGGTGTTTCCCGATAGTGGTGTTGATGGTCAGGAATGTTACACCCTCTCTCATGGAATCATATCCCCCTATCTCTTTTGTCCTTGTTCGTCTTGCAGCCAATGATGTATTTTATTAATCTATATGAAGTATTACATATAGATTAATACATTCTAGTTCATAAGGGTTAAAACCAGGGTGTTACACCCATGGACCATGAAATGAAAATACCTGGACGACACATGAAAAATAGTCATGGATCAGCCATGGTTTCACAGATGACTGGGAAATGGAAGGCAATATGACAAATCACTATAGAGGAAAGATAGCAAGAATGAGAATAGGTTTGCTATTTGACTCACTATAATGGAAATTCTTTTGAACCATTCACTTGCTTGTTAGTGCCTCTTTTTTAGATGGTTGTGTTGGAGGTGGGATAATTGTTTTAACCACTTTTTGTTGATATGTTTCAATTATTTTAATTAGGGATTTTCATATCCACTCTTTTATGTATTCCCTCATGGGTTCCACCGTGATCTCATGTTTAGTATTTATTTCAAACAAATCATTATCCATCTCTCTTAGGTCCATACCTAATTAGTGCAATGTGGCATCTACCTCATCATTTATGTTGATATATATGACTAGCCACCTTTCAATTTCTTCCTCAAAGAATTCTATTGAGTCAATGAACTCACTTTCTCATGCAACTTTTAATACATCAATTTGTTCTAATAATTTCTCTTTAGATAAAAGTATTGTGTCAATTAATAAATTTGGGCCATTGAGTTCCTTTGTGAGATCCACGAGCTTAAAGAAAAGGTCACCTCTTTTAATCTTCACAGCATCTAACTCATTTAACATTTCTCTTAAAAATTTTATTCTTTTCAAACAACAAGCATTAATTTGTTTCATCCAGATATTAGAAGGAAGGTTTTGTTCTCTTTTGTGGATATCACTTAAACTTGAAACTTTAGCTGAAAATGTTCCCACGGCATCTTTGTAAAAACCTTTAGCATTTTCCAGATCCTTTTGGAGATATTCTTTGAAGTGTGTAGTCCTTATTGCAAAGTTGGTGGAGCTTTGTGCAAGCTCCCGAATTTCCTGGATTAAATCTATTATTTTTTCTATCCCGTCTCCAATACACTTTCTTATTGTGAACAATAAACTAGATGAACCTTTCCATTTGCTTCTACTTTCTGGAATATCCTCTAAGGTAAGTGCTAGTTGAACTGTGTTTAGTGGCTCAACAAACAATGGTCTTAGAATTAGAGTTGCCTCCAACTCCTTTATTTTTTCCTTTAAAATTAAATTTTCATTTTATATGTTATCGACAGGTTCCTTCAGTGCTTCTTCAGTTTCTTCATGAAACTGTACAATCTTCGAAAGTGCAACCCCATGGAAATCAATTTCGATTTACATTTCTCAAACATTTTTTTGTTTTTCATATTTACTTTTTCAATTAACATTTTTTTAGAGTTTCTATTGTAGTCCGCATAGTGGAATGTCATAGAATCCTCTTCAAAAAAATTTGGTTCCTAGGTTACCAGAGATTCAACAATTTCTTGGGTTTCCATCAGTCGTTATTCACACCAATTGGGTTCTTTAATAATCTCACCTACATCGATTGCATGAGTACTTTCTTGAATTTCTGGTATTTCAAGTCTTGTTTTATGGGTATCTCTTTTTCTTTTAGTAGAGGTATGTACAGTATGGGATTTTTCAATATTTTTCTTTGTTGGGTCCTTTTCACTGACATCACCAGAATTTTCAGCGGTTGTTTTCCTTGTTTCCAAACCATTGCTTTTTGGTTTTGTTCTTACCGGGGTACTTTTTCGAGACACGCTTGGGGAATTGGGATTTTTATTTGTTACTTCTCTATCTTTTTGACGATATCATTCATTGGTACTGGATAACTCTTCCATATCATTATAAGATTAATTTATTTAGGTCTCAAGAAGGTTCAAATTATCCCCTCCTTCTTCTTTAAATTGTTCAATCTTGGTAAAATAAGAAGAATATCCCACAAGGGACATATGTGTAGTAAGTAATCATTAGGGTCGAAACCCTCAATGCATTTCGCTTCATTCAAGTCGAGTTGTTCAAGTTGACCTATAAGTTCATCCAAATGGGAGATGTGCTTTACAAAAATCTCTCTAACTTTCCATGACAACAAGATGAATTTCCTTTTTCTTTTCTCATTAAAGAAATGAGCCCAGTCTTTGTATTGCTTCCATAACTCTATAATAAAGTGCCTATTTGATACATAGAAAGGGAGGAGAAAGGGTTTCTCCTCGAAACAAAATAACCTTGTAATGTTGAAATCCTCTGTAATTTCAAAAACTCAATTCTATGAGAGAAAGGTGGAAGCCTCAAGTGACAGTCTTGATCTGTTAAGGACAAAGATTAATTTTTTTAATTCTAAAATGCAATTGTTGTGGACCAAGTAGAAATGATACTAATCCTTGTGCCTCCATGAGGATGGATACCATGCGAAGGTTGGTTCCACCTTAAAGTAGACAATTATTTCCCTCGACAAATCCTGAAAACATGGCAGTATGTTATGCCGGAAATCAGATCAGACGTCATGTAAAATTTTCAAGTCTTCTTTAGACCACCTAGTTGAAATGAGATTTCATTAGAAATAATGTGACCCCAATCAATGAGGAAATATTCATGCACAGTGAAATGTAGGATATAAATGATATTTCTTAACACAGAAGTCATGGATTCCAAACCGATCATGAGAGAAAACAACCAAACAAATTCCTTGTAGGGATACTTTAAGGCACTTACCTCAATCTTGGAAGAACAGGTGTTAGTTTTAGGGTCGACCAAATATTTATGGAGAAGTTATCCTCCTCCTCTATGTTATTTGAGGAATTCATTGGATTCTTCACCCTTGAATTGCATGGTGAGATTCAAGAGTTGTAACATTATTTTAAACACTAAAAGATCTAAGCAAATAGATTCTTGTTTTTGGAGCTGAATTATTCTCCTTTTTGAATAAAATTTATCTGCACACCACTGGACTAGCTCTTTGAAATATTTTACCTTCAGAACACAACCAGCAAGGGCGATGCATGAGGTCCATACTTGGTTTGTTTTCTTCTTAGCATGAGGGAGGGCATTGTAGTAGTTGTAAGCTCGCAACCACTGAAACTCTTAGTCTTCATCTCTGAGCATGTTTAGCATATCTCCATGATAAAACTCTTTTCTCCTACTTGACATTATTTACGCTGCTTTCTATTCTTACCACTAGGTGGCACTACTGTCGAAATAACATTTTACAGCTTGGCATATTATTTCTTTATTTAATTTACCATGTATTTCCCTAATGATTAATCATCATAGCCCTTATTTCAAATGTGTTGGCATGCACGATGAGATTTTGAATTTATTACAAGAATTTAGGAAATATTTTCCACTTTAATAATGACATTATGTTCACACAAGTGGTGGATGATGTGGTGGAGGAAATAAACGAAAACGGGGAATGGTTATGTGATGTCATGAAATATGGAAAATGGTTAAGTATGGAAGTGAAAAAAGAGGAATTGAAAGTGCATGATGGTGAAGGTGGGATTGTGGGTGTGGGACACAGTACATGATGAGATGAAAATTGTGGAAGGGGAGGATTCCTGCATCCGCAATTGAAAAATAGACTAAGTATGGGAAAAGTTCATTATGCCAGTCGCAAAAGTAAGAGGGAAACTCTGTAGAACATGAACTATGGGTTGTGGGACATGAGACATGGGAAAAAGTAAGTGAAATAAATTGTTGTCCCGCATCCACATTCCAAGAAAATTGTTAAGTATGAAAAAGGTAGAAGGTGCATTTTAGAGGACGTGGAGACATATGGGTTTTTCTAAGTGTTGCATGAGTGCGGGCCACGAGACATGGGAAATTGCAAGTTTGGAACATTTTGGACTCCCACACACTTGAAAAATGACTAAGTGTTGGGATTTTGAAAGAAGAAAAATGACTAAGTATAGATACATAGGCTTGCGGGTCTGCGGACCTGGGAATTTGATAGTTGTATGACCCACAACCCACATTTGAAAGGAGAAAATAACTAAGTAAGGAAGATTTGAAAAGCAAAGAAAAACAAAGGAAAAATACTAAGGATGTGTGTGTATGTACTAACATTAATCAATGAATGTGGATCAACATTTGGATCCAACTATGGGACAATGACCCCCTGTGGGTTGATGAGAATCCAGAATATTCTTCCATTGGGAAAATGGAGTCAAAAAGAAGAGAAAAAGGGAAATAAAAGAGAATAGACTAATAGGGGATGTAAAAAGGAGTACCAAGAATAAATATATATAGACTTTGACTTGGGGATTTTAATAGAATAAATGTTTAAGATATTGCCCATTCATAGGAAAAGGTTGAATATTTTCTTTCATATCCTTCAACGAGTATGAGTTGTAACCAATAACGTTTTCAATATGATATGGGCCAATCTAGAGAGCTTCAAATTTCATGTGGAAAGATAATTTTTCTTTTTCTTTTTCAATAACAAAACCAATTAATCTTTTGAAAATTCTTTGAAGTAGTACTCTTGTCAAAGTATATTTTGACCACTTCTTGTCTTCTTTTTATTGTCAGCATCGTTTGTTCTCTTTGTTCTTCAAGTTTCAGAAGTTCATGATATCATTTTTGCAATGGTGGTTTTTCTTCTTTATCTTCAATATCTCTAGTAAGTGCAAGGGAGTTCAATTCCAAATGTAGTGGTAATCTTACTTATTTTCCATACACTAAAGTATATGGATTGTGTCAAGTACTATCTTTTTGGGTGAGATGGCTTGCCTAGAGTGCATCTATCAACTTTTTATGCCAATTATTATGGTTAGCCTCAACTGTCTTCTTGATGATTTGAATTAATGTCTTATTTGTTGACTCTACCAAACCATTTCCTTGTAGATAATATTTGGATGATTGCCCCATGATGATTCAATATTCTCCACAAAAATTTGTAAATTTTTATCCAATGAAGATTGAGCCATTGTATGTTATGAATTTTTCTAGTACACCAAATCTTGACAAGATATTTTCTTTTAGAAAATGAATCAACTTCTCTGAATCCACATTTCTTAAAGCCAAAAAAAAAAATTCAGTTAGTAAAATAATCAGTTGCAATGATAATATAAGCATGCCCTTTACTATATTTAGGATTTATTAGACCAATTACATATAAGCCCCATTGTGCAAATGGTTGCTCCACCATTGCAGATTCTAATGGCATTGTAGCTCTTTTCAATTTTCCTAAAAATTGTTGGCATGGAGTAAATTTTTGAATCCACTCATAAGAATATTTGAACATAGTTGGTCAATAATAACCAACCCAAATGATTTTGTGAGCTATTATAAGTGGTGATAAATTTCTACCAAAAACAACACTATGAAATTCTTCAAATATTTCTCTTGACTTTGAATTATCCAAGCATCTCAATAGAACACTATCAAAATTTCTTTGGAATAGTACACATGAGACTAGAACATATTGATTTGTCTTTGTTTTCAATGTTCCTCTTTCTTTGGAAGACATTTTAGGAGGGAATTGGCCAGATTTAAGATAAAAAAATTATGTCATTATACCATTCTGAGTTTGCTAAACTTGTCCCTTGTATCACAACATAAAATCCATTGGGAGGAGAAATGTTCACAAATTCAATTCCAGTCATGAATTTACATAATCCTTTCCCCTTTATAGCTTTCAAAGGTTTAATATCCAAATCATATTCTTGAAGTTTTGCCAACCAATTTTCTCATATACCTTATCTTAATTCTTGGTTGAGAAACATCTTTACTGGTGAATGTGGAACATAAGCAATGATATGGGATGATAGAATGTAAGTCATGAAATGATCAATTGTTTTGACCAAGAAAATAGTTTTCTTCTCAACGATTGAATAATTTAATTCATAATCATGCAAGGTTTTACTCATGAAAGCAATTGGGAGTTCTTCAAGTTTTTTATTTTTTTGGGTAAGGATGGAGGAAGGAGTTTCTTCTGAAGCAAATGAGTACAATATGAATTCCTTATCGAAATCAAGACTGGAAAGAACAGGGGTAGTAGTGATGGAATGTTTTATTTATGTGAAATCCTTTTGAATATCAGGTGTCCATTCAATTTTTTCTATCTTTCTTCAACAGATTATTTATTGGTTTGGCAATTGTAGCATAATCTGGGACAAAGCATTGAACGAAATTTATCTTTAAAAAGAAAGATTGTACTCCTTTTCTTGATGTGGGAGGGTTTAGGTAATTTATTGCATTGACTCTTTCTAGATCAATGTATACTCTTCTTTGCTCACAACATGGCCTAAAAGCTTTCCTTCTGTGATGGCCAAAAAAACACTTTACTAGACGCTTTATCTTGCGATTTATGATTCTTAATTTTTGCTTGAAAGGTTTTGATCCCTCTTTGAGTGGCATGATATGATGAAATATAGACTTGTCATATTCTTTTAAATCATCATAACCCCAAGAAAAAATTTCCTAAAATTCTTTGAACAACTGAGTATATTGATCAATTTGTTCAGTAGTGCAATCAGTACCCAGATTTATGTACTTTGGAGAAGAAGGAGTGCCAATGTTGATCTTTTGTCTCTCTTAAATTTTTCTAACAGATGATTCTTCTTTTGGATTCATAATCTTTCTTTGGTCATCTCTTGTAAAAATGGATTTCAAACTGACACAGTTCTTGGGAGTAAGTTTAAGATTTTGATAATGAATTTCCTTCTGATGTTTTTGAATTTCTTTTGAATCATTTGATATCATTGAGTCATTAATAGTGAAGAAACTTACAATATGTTCATCATTTTCAAATACTTGCAACTATTCTTGAATATCCAATATTGAAGGCCAGAAAATTGTCTTTACATGAAAAGTACGCAACTTTGAGAATATTTTGTATTAAAAAGGGATGTAGTTATTGCCAATGAGTCTGCCTTTAGATTCTTTTCTCTAGGAATGAAAGAGATATTGAAAGAGTTAAAAGAATTCATGAGTTCACAAACTTTGCATGCATAATCCTTCAGTTTTTCTTTCTTAATTATGTACTTCTCCCTGATATGATTGATAACCAACTCTAGATCACTAGTAACTACCAGATTTTCAACTTTCATCTGAAAGGAAAGAATCATCCCTTGAATTAATGCCTCATATTTTTCTTCATTATTGGTACATGGGAATTCCAATATGATAGCATGTGGATAAATTCTAGATTGAGGACTCTTAAAAACAACACCAACTCCATTTCCAGACTTGGAACAAGCCCCATCAAATGACATTTTCCAAAATCCTTCGAAAGAGTTTTCTTCATCACGCTTAGGCAGACTTATTTGTTTACTACTAAAAACAGTTTTGCATTACTTCATTTTCCTTTTTCTTAAATGATATGGGCTTTCTATGCTCCTGAGGAACTCTGATCATATTCCCATCCTTATCAGGAAGCATCATGCAACTTCCATCATTCATGATATATCCTCCAATTAATGAACACCAATCTCTTTCCAACACAATGCCATATGTTGGAGGCAAATCAACAACTATAATAGTAAAAAATGTGGTGATATGAGGGGTTGTGGTTATCCATGCACAAAAATATTTTATTTCACCATAGGTAGGGAATTTTCTTGAATATATGACATATATGCTCTCGATAGTTTCGTAATTCCTCGTGCATTCCATTCCAAGTTCTTTCATCATTATAGTGGCATGATGTTGTTAGTGGCTCCACTATCAACTAGACAATTATGTAATATTAAATCATGATTTTCTATGGATATGTAAAATGGCGGGACTTTACCCCTTGGTCTTATTGATGAAACAGTGGTGTTGCCTTGTATTCATATGAGCTACTTCTATTCTTGAATTTGTTTCATTCAACATCTTCAAAATATTTTCTCTTTGTTGAGGTATCTTAACCACCTCCATAAATGGTAAGGTAATTTTTAGCTTGGCTAGTTCATCCACCAGATTGTAATTCATTTGAAATGGAGTCTTCGTTTGGTTAACAATTAGTCATTTTTTTGTTGTCTCTGGAATATTAGGTTTTGTCTTTTCTTTTCTAGTATGTTCCTTGGTCTTGAATTTATTTGCTTGTGTTCTTGTTTGCACAATATTATCTTGTGAAAATTATGGATCTTATTGTTCATCAAAAATATAGAAAGGAAATGACCCTTCATCCATTTGTACTGATTCCAAAATTTGATCTTGGTTAGCATCAATCTCTTGATAAAATTATTGAAAATTCTCATCTTCTACAATTTCTTCTAGCACAACAACAGTTGGATTTGGAACTCTAGGTGATCTTGGTCTATGTTCTTCAAATCTGACATTTCTTGTTCTCTAATATTGTAATGGAGCTCTCATATTTGGATTAGGTGGAACAAGATTCTTGCATCTCCTGAGTCTAGTAATCTCATTCTACTTTTTTCTGATCGTCCTGCTCATCTGATCCATTTCTATTTTTTGTCTTGTTTCTTAGGAAGCTCCAGGATCATTTATGACATTAGGGGGAACACCTTGGAGAATTACTCCACCAATTCCTTGATTCTCATAACTTCTTGAAGTAGATGGTTCTTGAGGTGATATGGAAAAACCAACCATTATCCTTTGTACTTTTCCAAGGATGATATTGGGATTAGCATTGGTCTCTAGCATGTATTCTTCCATCTCTATTTCCTTTTGGATGGCTCCATATATATCATTTATTTGTGAGGATTTGATTGCATAATTCACATTTGCATGCATTGCATTCGTATAACACCCAAATATGACATTATCATTAAGTCATTGTTCTTCTGGGATTTGATTTAAATTCTCGAAGAATCATAATTTAAAATCCCTAATTCTTTCTCCCTTTTTTAGATGAATTTGAATAAACTGAGTAACGAGAGTATGGTATGCAATAGGAGGTGCATACATGGCCATAAACATGTTTTCTAAATCATCAAATGAGCCAATTGATCGAGCTGGTAGAGAAAAATACCACTCATAGGTTGGGCCTATCATGGTTTGCAAGAAGACTATGACCATTACATCATCATGTTCAACTAGGTGAATGTCACAGATGCTTAAAAAATGATCCATATGACTTCTTGTGCCCATTATCCCATCATCTAAGAATACATGCAAGACTCCTTAAGGTAGGGTTGGCAAAGTATGTTGTTCTCCATGTAAATTAAGTTTCTTGGGTCTATCCCTTCTTCTTGGAATTCTTTGTCTATTATTTTCTTCTCTTTCTTCATTGGGAATTTCATTTCTTAGTTCTTCTTGATCTCCCATGGTTAGGGTCTCAATTATTTCTGATTTTGAACTTTGACCAACCTCATGGAGCAAAAGTTTCTTACTTTTTCTTCTTGTTAGTGGACCTTTATAACGTTCCATTTTTTCTTGGATTCACAATTGTCTTCTTTGTCTCAAGGCTATTGCTCTTTCTTGTTCTCGAGAAAGGGTTTCCCAAGATCTTTCGAGTTCAGTATGTATCTTAGCTATTGTTAACACCAAATCATACAGCTAATGCAGAAGACTTACTTGATTTTTTAGTCTCATCTGCAACTGAGGTAGGTTCGGTTCCAGTTGAGTCATTAAAATTCTGGTATGAGAAACCATCATTTTGTTCTCCCCAATATGGTCACCAAAGATATAATCCTCCTGCGTTTTTAAAGAGGTGGTATTCCTCTATTTGTAAATAACATGCAAGAATATAAATAATGCTTGAGAAGGACCAAGATTATTTTGAAATAAAAATTCACATGCAAAGAATACCTGAGAAATGACCAAGTATCTTATAAAAGTAAATATTTACAACATGTTACAAGATCATAAACCAAAAAAGTGTGCATTAAAATAAGACAACATTTCCATCACAACATTCATCAAAATAGAACACAAGACATTGTGAATGCGAGACACAATACATGACGAGATGAAAATGTTGGAAATGGAGGATTCTCGCAAACGCAATTGAAAAATAGACTAAGTATGGGAAAATTTCATTATGCAGGTCGAGAAATTAAGAGGGTCATTCTGTAGAACATGGGACTGTGGGTTGCGGGACATGAGACATGAGAAAAAAGTAAGTGAAATATATGGTTGTCTTGCATCTGCATTCCAAGAAAATGGCTAAGTATGAAAAAGGTAGAAGGTGCATTTTAGAGGACACAGAGATAGATGGGTTGTTCTGAGTGTTGCGTGAGTACGGGGCATAGGACATTGGAAATTGCAGGTTTCGAACATGGTGGATTCCCACAATGGGACTCCCAAATCACTTGAAAAACGATTAAGTGTTGGGATTTTGAAAGAAGAAAAATGAATAAGTATGGATACATGGGCTTGCGGGTCTATGGACCTGGGAATTTGATAGTTGTATGACCCGCAACCCAGATTTGAAAGGAGAAAATAACTAAGGGAGATTTGAAAAGAAAATAAAAACAAAGGAAAATACTAAGGATGGGTGTGTATGTACTAATGTTGATCAATGAATGCGGATCAACAAGTACCAAACCAAGGAAACCAACCCTGGAAACTACATGTGCCATACATAGTACACATTCCTACATTTCTTCTTGCTCTTTTTTCTTGCAACCTATCTATTCTCTTCGCTCATTTTTTCTCTCCTATTTTGTTTCACCCCTTCCCTTTACTTTCATTTTCTTTTCACCTCTTCCTTTTACCATTTTTTCTACCTAAAATTCTTGTTTTGGGGTGAGAGTTGCAAGGTGTCCCAACTGAATCCATTTACATTATGATAGATTTTTTCATCAACATGCATACATTGAAAGAGCCAATGATAAATGAGGAAAGGAATACACTCATCCAAATCAATATTCAAGTGAATAATTGAAAGAAGGTAAATGTTCTCTTTAAAAGTGGTTCTCCATGTAATTTAATTTACGTATCTTTAGTTGATGAAATTGTATTAGAAACATATGAGAATCCACAACCATGTTCATGAGGTTGGTTGGAA
This sequence comes from Picea mariana, assembly GCA_032191745.1. Taxonomy (NCBI): domain Eukaryota; kingdom Viridiplantae; phylum Streptophyta; class Pinopsida; order Pinales; family Pinaceae; genus Picea; species Picea mariana. The sequence continues at coordinate 583,124 of JASDQU010104061.1, forward strand.
AACAATGTCGTTACGAGGATCACAAGGCACTATAGGGTTAATTTCCCCATAAATGTTGATTTTGTGTTGATTTTGTTGATGAGGCATAATGTGATGTAGCATCTTCTTATGCATGTGATGTGATGTTTGGAAGAACTTATCTATGGGATAGGGATGCACTCTTTTGTAGAAGTGAAAAAAAATATTGCTTGGTCAAATATGGTGAGGCCTACCTCATCAAGACACATAAATGGAATAGGTAAGCTCCTATGGTGGTGGGAGGTTTGGGTAAGAAATTGATCGATGATAGCTAGAAGAAGAGTACCTTTAAATAAGATGTGAAAGAAAACTCAAAAAACATGTTAGAAGCTATGTGCTTCCACCTTTTTCATAATTAAGCTTTTGTGAGATCAAAATCATACCAAATAAGTACATGTCATCTAAAGTGGATTAAGTCCTAAATTTAATTATGAAAGGATAATAAAATGAAGTTGACTAAGTATGTGGATGGGCTAGAAAGGGATTAAGTTTGTTGGTTCAAATTCCAAGAATTAGGAAATATGATAAATTAAGTTATTTGTTCAAATTGAATTATTAATTGACATAAATGATTGTTTTAAGAGTTAGTACATATCAATGTCTTTCCAACAAGATAAATAAGTTTTAAAATGGAATTTATATCAAAAAATGATAGCCTCTGAAAATAAACTCACACTCACCATTGTAGCGCCAAGTGGAAGCCATGTTAGCTCCCATTATTCACACACATGTAGTAAGCCATGTGAGGTCATCCAAGAAATTGGCTAAGTATGTGAAATGGTGTTCTAAGGGGGTTTCCACCTAATATCCATTGTTGATTTAGTTAATATGTAGAATATCCATGTGATATTTCATGATGGTGAAATTTGACCTTGTCTTAAAAGAGACAAATTAATTATATTTTAGAGAGTAAATGAAATAACATTTAATGTAAAGTTAATATAAAGTTGGCTAGTAATTATCATATTTAATTAAGTATTTAATAACTTTATTAAGCAATTCACTTAATGGATTGATATAATCAAGATTGATACCTTTATCATATATAGCAATGTCTCCATGCAACTCTATAAAAAGAGGAGAGAATCAAAACAAAAGGATGTAGTGCACAAATGGTACATAATATGAGGGAAAGCATAATAGTTGAAAATAGTTATTAGAGATGAAATGATTAATAAGGTAGTTAAATAATATATTATAATGTAGTGCACAAATGGTACATAATATGAGGGAAAGCATAATAGTTGAAAATAGTTATTAGAGATGAAATGATTAATAAGGTAGTTAAATAATATATTATAATAAACGAAGCCACAATCAATGTAAACCATTTCCTTTTTTATGGAATGTACTTATATGAATGATACAATTTGGTATGTAAAGTAATTTATTTATTTTTTTTATAAAAAAGGACTTATTGTATCAATTTTATGATCTATTTTGTATTGATAAACTTGAAAGTTTAATGAAAACAATGGAAGGGAATTCTCCCTCATCAATATGCTAGTAGACAATCTAGCAAGAGAGAGTAAAATAAGATGTATGTTAAGAAATATTTTGTGGAAAATGAATATAATGCCCTGTGATTAGCTCATTTAGAGAAGATATTAATCTCTATGTGGAGAGTGTTTTTCAAAAGATTGTAATATTTAGAGAGCAATAAATAATAAGATAATGCATTTTCATTATAGAGTTTTTTTGGTCAAAAATTTTCCATGCATATCCATTTTATTTCTACATTTAATATTCAACAACCATTGGAATGGATGAGCATTAGGTCAGTGTATTAACATTCAAAATGACAATATCATAATAATTTGTTCACTTGAGATATTTTTGACAAATTGTTTAGAGACGTAACTTCAATAGTTTAAATATCAACTACTTTCTAATCTTATTTTTAAATTCTTTGTTATTAACTTCCCCAAAAATCTTGTAACTTAATTGACAAATCTTCTGCACAAATTTAACCTCTTTTAAGTTATGGATTACCTCCCTTGGCCAAACAATTTCCCATTAACACTTAGGAGTCATCTAACTTTTTATTTCAAAGGATGATCTTTAAACATCTGAATATCACTCACCTTCTTAAGATTTACTAAATATGCACTCCAATGCCTTATAACAGCCTTACCATCCCTGCGTTATCATGAAAGCTTAAGTCTTTGCTTTAGGTGAAAAGAGTTGCTAATTTTCCTAAACATCAATTCTAATCACTTCCATTATACCAACTTTCGTAGGGTTCCCTTTAAAAGCTTGTTAAAATTAATTTTCATTCATCCTTTTAAAAGTGGAATCCATCTCTTTAGATCTTGGTTACCTTTTAATAGAAATTATTCAAATTGATGCAACACCTTTACTTATATAAACTTTCTATTATAAAGAATAAAATGATTATTTATATAAAATGATAAAATTGGTGACTTTTTAATAGAAATTATTCAAATTAATGCAACACCTATGCTGTTATAAACTTTATATTAACACCTATGCTGTTATAAACTTTATATTAATAGAGACTAAAATGATTATCTATATAAAATGATAAGATTTAATTACAGATAATATAAAATAAAATTTAGATTTTCAACATTTTTAATTGATATATATATATATATATATATATATATATATATATATATATATATATATATATATATATATATATATATATAT
>JASDQU010104061.1:585958-637942 GCA_032191745.1 Picea mariana
TTTTTAATTGAGATAAATGTATATTATATTTTATATATATATATATATATAAAAGATAATATAAAATAAAATTTAGATTTTCAACATTTTTAATTTATATATATATATATATATATATATATATATATATATATATATATATATATATATATTATAGTAAAGTTGTAAATAGAGCAAAGATATTAAGGAAAATTGGTTGGATGGAGTCATAGAGCTATGTTTTTTCTCTAAGGCTAGGGTTTTCCCTAACTGCAGTTGTTGGCCCAAATCAGAAGCTGCCTGAGTTGGGTTCAATTCGCTTGCACTGTGACAACGAGAATTGCCCTCTACCATTGCGTGGTTTTTTGCCTGCGTGTGGAGCCTGTTTCATGGAGACATTTTGGCATGGATTTTGCGGTCGAATATGCATTCAACGAGGGCGCTTTTACAGATCTGGCCAAAGCCTCCTGTGGAGCCAGAGAGAAATGTCATGAGAAAAGTTGTTTTGTAAAAATGTTAGACTCGATACTCAATCTGGATAGAAAGAAAGAAAGTATTTTTAATGTCCACGAGGCTAAAAACAGCCTATGGAACAGATTGTTTTTCCATCTGGCTTTTGTATTCGATCCTTTTCCTGTGAAGTTTTACAATAACCGCTCCCAGCTTCTCGACAAACTCTGCTGGATAGATTATCTCAAGAACTAGCTGCCAGAATACCTGCATAATTTTCCCTGATGTCTTTTACTGTGGCTAAACATAACTCCATTATTTTGAAGGAGAAAAGGTTAATGGTTAAATTCGCAGGCCTTTAGCCCAGTCCTAAAACTATTTAAGAATGAGTTTCTAAGAATTGTGTTGTTTTAAAAATACAAAACTAAACTATATTAAATATATACTAAACTAATATTGTATATTTAATATATACTAAGAAGGTTCAAGATGAAAAGCACTTTCTCTTAGATTGTCCAGTCTATATCCATATTAGATCTCATTTTCAAAATATTTATCACACTACCAACCTTCCTAACCTCTTAACTCAACAAAAGAATGGTGATCTTGGAAAGCTTCTCTTAATACTTTTCGAGTACAAAAACAAAATTCTAAAGAATCACAAGTAATCGCTTACCCTCTTAAAATCCGATAAACCAATTCAATCTTAGTGAACATTAATCATCATCATCATCATCATCATCAAAAAATAACACTAAAATTTTAAATACTAAACTCAAACATTAAAAAAATATAAAAATACAAAACTAAATTATATTAAAAATATACTAAAATTTAAAAAATAACACTAAAACTTTAAAAATTAAACATACAACACAAAATTCAAATTAATATTTATATAATTAAAAAAATTGAAATTTGTGGATGGGGAGGAGGTGATAACTCACATCACCTCGCTCCCAATTGCCATGCAATCCACAACAATGGGAGAGGGGGGCGATGCCCCTCCCCACCGATCGATTTCAAAAATTTTAAATTATTTAGATTGTAGCTTGTTTTTTTATTTTTATTTTTATTTTAATTTTGTTTAGGTTTTTTTTATGTATTGAATTTTTAAAAATTTATTGTTATTGTTTTATTTTATTTTTAAGTATAGTTTAGATTTGTATTTTTGATATTTTTTTTAAATGTTTGTGTTTAATATTTATATTTGTAATTTTTTAAAATTGTGTTTTAGTTAAAATAAAATAAATTAATTTTTTGGTTTTAATTTTAATTTTAGATTTTTTTTAATTTTTTATTTAAAAAAAAAATTGTTTTTAGTTTTTTTTTCAATTTTTGTGTTTTTTGTTTAGTTTTTTTTAAGGGTTATTTCTTGATTTTAAAAAATATATATATTCATTTTTAATTATTTTTTGATTAAAAAAATTGTGATTTACATTATTTTTCAATAAAAATAGTTTTTCTTTTTTTCTTTCCAAAATAAAAATGTTTTTTTTTTTTAATGGGGTGTTATGGCCACTATTATGACCATGCACTTGGAGGGAGAATGCTTCGTCACTTGGCAACCCAAGATCCCAGGTTGGTGTGCGGATGGAGCATCCCATTTCTTCCAAGGCCCGCCCATTAAGTTCCTTCAGTGCTTTGTTGATGCGAGGAGAGTTGATGTTCTGGTCTCTGGTACAATTGACGAGAAAGGAAGTTATAGCTCACTCATTCCAAAAGTTAATATGTGTAACACACCCGCCCCCTAAGTACCCTTTTTAGGGATGGGGAATCAAAATTTTTCTTTCCTTAATCGTCTTGAATCCTCTTTCTGAGGTCTCCATCCTTTTCTACTCAACCGTAGCTTTCGAACATCTACTACTCGGCTCAAATCCGAGCTACAAGTTATGGCCTACCAAGGCTCTTCAGGCGTTATTGGTCGAGGGCCACGTGGGTCCATCTCATTCGTACTACCCCAAGTTCCCCAAAGTCCCGAAGATTCCTCAACATTCCTACATCCACGGCGGAAGTCCATCCACCGTCCAATCGAATTGGCGAGTCTTGATCCTCGTTTAACACATAAGCTAAAGGGGAATTTGGCATTCGGTGCTTTAGCATTGAACGCCCCTTTTTCCTTTCTACGTGCATATCCTCTAGACTCCCAAAATATCGAACTCCCGAAGGAGCCCGAAATCTCGCCACTTGGCTCCAACCTTCAGTCCTTTTGGCTTGTCTGTGACACTACAATCCAAACCTCCAAAAGCCCGAAGTCCCAGACTCCTGAAGGGTCCACCCTTACACGTGGTGGTGCATTAAACACAGAGGCAAGGACAGGTGGGTCCCGAGTACTCAAATCGCCAATAGACAAAGCGAATTCGTGTTAGGGGGTGACACATGGCCCCACCAGTGGGTGACACATGTCACATTCTAATGGGCAAGTAGGGTCTATGAAACGTACGAATCCAGTGACACGTGGAATGTTAAACGTGGATCCACGTCACCCTGGGTGATGTCAGTGTGCCACGTCACTATGGATTGATAGCCTTCTGACACCCTTATATCTCACAGTCAAGATACGTCCACGTAGATCCACTAATCTACGACCTCCATTACTCTGCAAATTCGGCATTCAGGGAATCTGTTGTGTGACTTCCTCCTTGCTCTCGAAGTGGTCAGCTTCGGGCTAACCATGTTCTAGATTTGACTGTCATGGGAGATCCTGAAACGTCCTCAGATCTACAGCTCGCGTGACTTCACGAGTTCGACGTTTAGAGGTTTTTCTCGCTTACCACCCCCTTTCTCTCAAAGTGGTCAACACCGGACTAATCGCAACGTGGATCCAACGGCCAGGAAGGATCCTAAAGCATCCCTAGATCTATGGTTCACGTTATTTCGCAACTCCAACATTCAGGGGTTTTGGTGTTATGACAGATTCGTTCTCCCAAAGTAGGACTTTGTCGAAGTGTTGTACACGAACCCCTCCATTGGTTGATCGGACAGTTAAGAGGGGTTCTCATGGGACTCCCCAGATCCACATCTCCCGTTAATTCTCAATTGGTAAGTGGGTCAGGGTTTAACAGTGATACATGTCCATCGGTCATAGTTAGTGAAACTACCAAATGTCAGTCAACCTCGTTGGTAACTGCATCAACAGGTTGTCTCTGGGCGGTTTGGGAGTGCTAAGGCCATAACACCCCGGAGCTCCTAACTCTCAGAGTTCCGAATCCAGAAAGGCTTAGCTCCTTTTTGTCTAGTGCAGGGTCCCCAGACCTTGGTCATATGGAATCTTGGACAAGCCTCGAGGCTACATACTCAACACTTAGTCACGATTTGGTTATAATCGTGGACATATTCCCTAGGCCACACAGGTGAAGGGATTGAAGGAGGTACCCTCCTTCCATAGATTTCAAACTTAGCAACCTGTGAAGGGTGAGGTAAGAGGTCGGTATGACCGAGATGTTCCAACGAAGTCTTCCCAGAATCCTATATCACGAAATCATTCCTTCGAGAGATTTCCTGAGGGATTCTCAACAAGTGCAGAATCGTAGATTTGTTCTTAAATTCTTTTAAAGACCCATGTCTAAGAGTTATCCTACTGCTAAGCAGAGGTAAACAAGAACCATGTAAACACAGAAGTTTACAAAAGGATAATAAGAATTTCTAATGATTTATCAAACACTGTAAAATTTAACGATAAACACAGGCATTCATCCATTACTTACATTCCAGTACATAGAGTATGAAAATACTTATCAAAAAATAGAAATCGTGAAACAACTGTTGAAAGGAGTGCTTGTTTCCACCCAACCATAGTCACAACCACTCCTGAACAGATTTACCGCTAGCCACTGCCTAGTTAGACCATGATACTCTGAGAGAGACTCTTTCTTCTTACTCAGCGACAGTCAGGGATGGAGGTTACTCTCTTCCTCCCACATGGACTTAGCAAATGGTTTTCTCTATACCAAGCAAGGGGGGCTGCAACGAGTACTTACACAGTCACTCATCTTCTTTGAAGCCTCGTTTATCATCTTGGACTAAAAACGCTACCAGCAGCTTCTTGCACCCAGAATGAGCTTGTTTCTCAGTTCTCCTTCAAACCAGAGAGCTACAAGAATTCTTCCCTCTTTCCCCTCTGTCTCTACCCACAAAAATCCCTCTCTTTCTTGACTTCCCTAGCAATATTGTGTGGGTTTGAATCCCCATCTTATGGTCAGGTATGGAAATCTTGCAAACAGGTACTCTGCCCATCTCCCCATTAACTTCTGAGGAAGGCTTTCCAACTACCAACTTGATTGGTAATTCATTTATGGGTCAGAGGACTATTCTGGATCTTAGAAATTAAATCTAGTCAGGTACTAGTTTGGTGGGGGTCATCTCAACCATTTCTGGTTCCCCTCACCATCTCTCTCATAGCATCATGGTCTATCTTGGAAAACCCCCCTTTTCAGTAGTTATGCAGCACTATGCATTTTCAATTAACAACAAAAATACATGCATTACCTTTTATAACAAAAAGGTTCCTCAAATTCAACATTCACACATATTCAGTCTGTCACAGTCTTTTGGCAAGTTATATTTATATTTACAAGTTGGGCGAAACAAGGGTATTACAATCCCCTCCCCCTTAAAGGAACATCGTCCTCGATGTTCTACCTGTTGTTGTGCTCTATATTTACAGAAGTAAAAATAAATGGGTATGCATGTTTCATGGCATCCTCCATTTCCCATGTAGCTTCATATGGACCAAAGTGTTTCCATTGCACCTTGACCTGTGCAATGGTTCTATTCCTGAGTAGGATTTCCTTCCTGTCTATTATGCATTGTGGTTCTGGTAGGAATTCTCCCTCTGATTCCACCTAAATCACAGACCAATCAATTATATGATTAGAATCATGTACATATTTTTCAGTAACGAAACATGGAAAACATTATGTGCCTTCACTATGGGATAAAGTGCTAGTATATATGCTACAAGTCCCACTCTATCCAAAATTTCAAAGGGTCCACAATACTTAGGTGCCATAATGGCACAGGCTCCCATTCTCAAGGAGTTTTTCCTGGGTCTAACTCGGAGATACACATGATCCCCTGTTTTGAACTCTCTAGGAGTCCTTTTTCTATCTGCATAGCTTTTCTGTCTATCCTGGGCCATTTTCAGATTTTGTTTTATTTGAACTACTTGTTGTTCCATTAAGCATATCTGGCACGATTGTAATTCTATCTACTAGGTTATCCCATCTGATTGGAATCTTTCATTGTCTACCATAGAGGGCCTCAAAAGGGCTCATCTTCAATGACTCTTGATGGCCATTGTTGTAGGAAAATTCTACCAGTGGTAGGTAGTATTCCCACTTCTTGGGCTGATGCATCACATGCATCCTTAGCATGTCTTCTAACACTTGGTCCTCTCTGTTTGTCCATCAGTTTGAGGGTGATAGGTTGTACTAAATAGCAATTTAGTTTCAAAACCAATAAACAGATATTTCCAAAAGTTTGAAGTAAATTTTGTATCTCGATTAGATATGATTTCCTTAGGCATGCCATGCAATCTAAATATTTATTTCATGAAAATACCGGCAATATCTATTTCCTTGCAAGTTGACTTGATGGGGATGAAGTGAGCAACCTTGCTCAATTTGTCCAAAACTACCATGATGGCGTCATTTTGTTTGGTTGATTTTGGTAACCCTGTGATGAAATCCATGGAGATGGTTTCCCATTTCCATTATGGGATTGGTAGGGGATGCAACAACCCTTCTAGATGTCGGTGCTCTAATTTAACTTGTTGACATTCTAGACATTTAGCTAAGTAATCAACTATGTCCTTTTTTAGTCCGGTCCAATAAAATAGTTTCCTAGTGGTTGCGATCATAGTCTGATAACCAAGATGACCAGTATATGGCCTTTTGTGTAGTTAATCCATTATGAACCTCTTCAAGTCATCACAATTTGGAATATACAACCTACCTTTGTAAGTTAGAAAGCCATCATTCAACAATTGATATCCCTCATACTTTAGCTCTGGGAGCTCTTGTTCTAAGTATGATTTTACAGTCTTGAAAAACGCATATGTTTCTTGTGCACTTTTGACTCTCTCCTCGACGTCTGTTTCACAGGTGCTTACAGCTTCCAAGTGAATCACTTTCATACTTCTACTAAGGGCATCGACCACTCACTAAGGAGATCCGTCCATCTAGCTTGTCTAGCATTGAGTTTTGGTTGATCAAACTGATATCTCAACCCATTATGATATGTCATAAGTACAAATATTCTACCTAGCAGGTAATCCCTCCACATTTTTAAAGCATGTACTATGGCAACCAACTCTAGATCGTGGGTCACATAATTGATTTCATGCTCATTCAATTTCTTGGATTAGTAGAAAATTACATGTCCTTCTTGCATAAGGATTCATCTGAGCCCTTCCTTGCAGGCATCTGTACACACAAGGAATTCCTTGTTTGGGTTTGCAATATTCAGCATGTGCATTGGTTAGGAGGTATTTCAGCTCTTGTAATCTCTCTTCACATTCTGATGTCCAAATGAATTTAACTCCCTTTTTCTGAAGGGAGGTGATTGGGCAACCAATCTTGGAAAAACCATTTATGAACCTCCTATAGTATCCTTCTAGGCCCATAAAGGATATAATATCATATACATCCTTTGGAGTAGGCCAATCCATAATGGATTTGATCTTGTCATGATCAACTGCCACTCATCCTTCAGAAATGACATGGCCTAAGTAATGGAGTGCTTTATGGAAAAAGTCACACTTACTAAACTTAACATAGGGTTGATGTTCTCTTAGAACTCAAAGCACTAACTTGAGATGTTCTTCGCGATCTTCCCTATTCTTAGAATATATTAGGATGTCATCAATGAAAACCAATACAAATCTGTCCAAGAACTTACTCCGTACATTATTCATTAAGCACATAAAAGTGGTTGGTGCATTGGTAAGCCCAAATGGCACCACCACAAATTCATAGTGACCATATCTTGTCAAACAAGTCATTGATCCTTGGCAAGGGATACTTATTCTTAATGTTTATCTTATTAAGTTCCCTATAGTCTATGCACAACCTGAGTGTGCCATCCTTCTTTTTCACAAACAAGGTCGGTGCTCCCCATGGAGACACACTAGGTCGAATGTATCATTTTTCCATCATCTCCTTTAGTTGTTGTTTGAGCTCAACCAACTCCGGTGTACTCATTCTATAGAGTGTTCTAGATACCAACACTGCTCCTGGTACAAGTTCTATTGAAAAGTCAATATCTCTTCTTGGAAGTAGACCTAGTACCTCTTCTAGGAACACATCTTTATACTCTTTTAATATGGTATGGTCCTATAGGCTTGGTTTATTGTTCTCAATAGAGTCAAACACTTGTATTGCATACAAGGGACATCCTTTTCTGCAATACTTTTTCACTTGAAGGGGTGATATTTGTCTCACTGTGACATGCTTTTGAATTCCTTGTAGGGTTATTTTTTTCCTTTCTTCATCTTCACACTCTAAAGTTTTATTGTAATAGTCCAAATTAGTTTTATGGGCAGCCAACCAATCCATGCCAATCAGCAGGTCATAAGATTCTAAAGGGATCATGCTCAGGGTTGCTTGGGTGGGTAATCCATTCATAATGAATTGGCATGCTAGTATGACCTCTGCTACTTTTCTTTTGGTTCCAGTGGCTAGTTGTACCAGCCATTATTTAACATGTTTAACTTGTTGCAATTTACATTTATCAACAGTTTGAGGGGTAACATAACTCAAATTAGAACCGGGGTCAATTAAAATGGAAACTAGATGGTTGGCAATCATACCTTCCATCTCTACCATTGAAGCTTGGTGGTCAACTTGCCTATTATCCAAGGCTACATAAATTTGTGGCATGCTCCTATCCACATCATTGATTGTGGTAGCCTCTTGGACATTGTAGACTCTCCTATTGTTATGATTCCTATGTGGGCGGTCCCTCAACATATGTTCTTCTCTACAACCCCAACATTTCAAGGGTTCTCTTTTTGTGTTATGAGTCTTACCTGAGGCTGCTCCAAAGGGTTTATTTCCACTCTCAGATGGGAAATTTTGTTGATATACACTTTTAGTAGGAAGGCTCATCTTAGAACCTTTCCCATGGTTCTTAAATCTTGAGGGTTTGAAGCCCTTTTTCTTGAATCCCGAACTACTTTTCTTCTTCCATTCCTCATGAGGTTTAGTCTTATTCATGAATTGCTCATAGAAATACCTTGCCTTTCGGATAGTGTCTTCTAAAGTCTTTGGCTCATGAAACTCAATTATGTCCCGGAAGGATTGAGGTAACCCACTAATAAATCGTTGCATCTTTGCTTTTTCATCCTTTATGTAAGGCACATACCTTATCAGCGCAAGGAATTTTTTGATATATTTATCTATTATGAGTTGTCCTAACTTGAGTTCATAGAACTCATTGGTCTTCCCATCAAAGAATTTCTTTGACATATACTTCTTCTTGAAGTATTTCTCAAATTGTTTCCATGACAAGTCCTTCTCATGGATTCCTTTCACATTTCTAAGGTCCTCCCACCAAATGGAGGCCTTTCCATTCATGTTGAAAATGGTTATTCGAGCCTTTAAATTTTCAGAGTAGTCATGGACTCTGAAGTACTTCTTCAAGCCAAGAAGACAAACTTCTACTTCTTCCCCCTTCTTAATCTCTCCATTGAAAGTGGGTGGTTTGGATTTCTTAAACTCTCCAGGGTCATGACTCTTGGAATGTTTTCTCTTCTTTCTTCTCCTCTGGGAATGTGAACTAGTTTTGCTACTAGAAGATCCCTTGGAGTTGTCAGTTTCCTCACAGAGGATTATTCCAATGAGTGTCTATGGACTCCATGTTGGGCCTTCTTTGAGGTGCTTCTCCTTGTGTGGCCAATTTTAGGACCATGCTTTCGTATCTCAAGTGGACTTTGAGTTTTCTTAGTAGGATGTATGTCCACATGACTGGTTGTTGGTCCATGTTGCAGTTGCCTTTGTATATCTGATCATCTTTGTAGTAAGACTGCACTGATTTCAGTTTGATTTTCCTCCTCTCTTATCGGCCTTTCATTGTCAGCCTTACAACTCTATAATTCTACCATGAGGCTCCTTACGGTTTCATCCAAATATGGAGGGGTTTCCACATCCCTCCTTTCATCATATTCTTCCTCTCTATTGTGGGAACTTTCCCCCAATTCATGGTGTGTCACCATCCTTTACGTTGTATTCTTCTTGCTGTCCATGGAATGCTTGAGTGTTGATCAAACATTTTTTGTTAGTTAATGATCTAATAGTTTATGAACAACACACAATTCATAATTTTCAAAACATACAACAATAGCAGAAAGTTTCATTCCTCTCTTCAGTAGAGGTTTAAATAAGCCTCTTAGGAATGGGTTAAGATAGGGTGTTCCCTTAAAGGGTCTCTAATAATATTTTCAAGTGACTCGCTCAAGATCCCAAGAAGGCCAAGTGTTTTTTCTTGCTTTGATACCAATTTGTAACACACCCGACCCCTAAGTACCCTTTTTAGGGATGGGTCATCAAAATTTTGTTGTCCTTAATCGTCTCGAATCCTATTTCCAAGGTATCCATCCTTTTCTACTCAACCGTAGATTTTGAATGTCTATTTCCAGGCTCAAATCTGAGCTCTAGATTGCAAGTTATGGCCTCCCAAATCTCTTTGAGGCATTATTGGTCGACGGCCATGTGGGTCCATGTCATTTGTACCATCCCAAGTTCCCTGAAGTCTCGGAGATTCCCCAACATTCCTACATCCACAGTGGAAGTCCATCCACCATCCAATCCAATCGGTGGGACTTGATCCTCGTTTAACACATAAGGTAAAGGGGAATTCAACGTTTGACACTGAATGCCCCTTTTTCCTTTCTACACGCATATCCTCCGGAGTCCCGAAATATCACCACTTGGCTCTGACCTTCGGTCCTTTCGACTTGTCTATGACACTACACTCTAAACCTTTGGAGTCCCGAAGTCACAATGATCCAAGTGGATATCAGTGGCCAACCAACTTGTCTAACTTGCTCAAAACAATTTTCTGGCAATTTTGGCAATTTACTATTTTTAGCAGTTTTTAACTTCCGGGGTCATTTTGAGGGCCTAAATGAAGGTTTTTTGGGATTGAGATTCTCAATGATAGTTGAAGGCTCTAATTGAGACCCCAAAATGAATCTCCTTGACGATACCTTTCCAATGGGCTATCATGCGCCTAAAATGGAGATCGTATGCAAAAGTTACGACCCGGGGAAGTTGATGTACTAACTTACCCAAATGGGACCCACATGACTTTTGGCGCTTCATCTCCTAGGGTTAGGTTTTTGGTTGTATAGGGTTTTTGACATTTTTGTTTATTGTTAAAAGGCCTTCAGAGCCTCATTGTAATGATCTTCTTACGAATGAGTGCAGTTGTCACATCTCTTCTCAGAGATAAGCCGCCAACATTAGTGAAAGCTTGTTTTCCGCTACATTTTACAGTTTCAACTTTTTCCTTATTGAATAGAAAACCAATTTTACTATATCTATGTTATTCTGTGTTAATCATCTTTTAATAATCTGTATTCATTTCATTCTGCTCATAAAATCTGGATCAGTGATATCAGAGTGGTCTTCTCCTTGACGTCTTAATGCATGTCCCCAACGAGGTCAGGATACAAAGAATTGGGTCTCGAGCTTGTTTCTCTTGAGGATAAAATCTCTCACACACCCAAGCGACCTCTCATGGTAGGAGAAAAGAAAGCTGACAGGACAGGATATCCTTTCAAAATGTTTCTTGAGGAATCCCTCACTCAACAGAGGGACGAGATGATGGACAGTTTCGCGCAAATCCTTCAGCGGCTACTAACAGGCGACGCATCTTCCTCGAGCGGAAGCGCCACCCCCTTCAAGGTACAAATCAACTTCGATGTTCCTATATTTGAAGGTCAGATAGACGCAGATGTTGTAGATAAGTGGTTGAATCTACTAGAAGGGTATTTTTCTTTCCATAACTTTTCGAATAGAGAAAAGATTACTTTTGCACTCCTCAAAGTCGTTCCCCATGTCAAAGATTGGTGGGAAACTTTATGTGAGAAAAATGAAACAGAGGAACCCTCATTATTTACAGTCGAAGCCACCTGGGAATCCTTCATGGATTCTATTAAGGAACAATACTACCATGTCGGAAGTTATGACGACTTGTATACCAAATCGACCACACTGCGGCAAGAAAGAGACCAAGCAGTGCCAGAGTTCACAAATATCTTCCATACCTTGCATACCAATTTGGGTATCAAATATTCAGAGCGACATATGGTGCTCAAGTATCGCGGTGCTCTGCATAGATACATCCATACCGAAATGGAATTCTTGGACATTTCATCTTTAGGCATGGCCTACCGATATGTCGTCAAAATCGAGCAGAAGCTCAAACAAAAGATGCGACAATTTGGGCCTAGGAACCCCTCATAGAAAAAGCCAGGAAGGGGCAACCCCAACCCACAAAACAAAGGACAGAGAAAAGATGGACAATATCAGGACAACCAGTCCAAGTCGCAAACAAAGAATGACACCAGAAAGACAAAGAAAGATACCAGGAAGTGGTGCGACTTCCACAAGAGCCCTTGGCATAACATTGTTGATTGTCGTTCAAAGCAGTTGTTGGTGGCCAAAGTGAAAGCCTCTGAATTAGATGCGGGTTCTGACTTTGAGTCAGAACCAGAAAGGGGAAGATGAATCATTGACACGGAACCTAGTGCCAGCGTTACTATTACCAAGCTCTAACCTAATGAACCAGACGAGCCAAAAGAAGGCGAGTGCCTCTTCCATTCACAGATGTGGGTAAAAGACACCCCACTGCACTTCATCATTGATAGCGGTAGCCAAAAGAAACTCATCTCAACAGAGGTCATCAAGCGGTTGTCCCTGCTGACAACACCGCATCAACAACCCTACACCATTGGATGGCTCTTCCAAGGAAGCGATCTCGGCGTGAGCCAACAATGTCGATTGTCGTACGGTATCAAACCCTTCAAAGATGAGGTATTGTGTTATGTTGCTCCTCTCAAAGTTTGTAATGTTCTTTTTGTCCAACCTTATTTATGGAAACATCATGTTGTATATGAGTCCAAGGCCTCTGCGGCCGATCTCTCCACACAACAGAAGCAAGTGGATAAGGTCATGGAAGAATACTCATATATGTTCTCCTCTCCTACGGAGGTACCTCTGCGCTGCCAGGTCAAGCATCCCATCGATCTGACCCTAGGCGCATCGCTACCCAATGGGATAGTCTATCATCGCTCTCTATTAGAAAACGAGGAGATCAAGAGGCAGATCCAAGAATTGCTCCACAAGGGGCACATACGTCCCAGCTCATCACCTTATGGGAGCCCAATCATGTTGGTGCAAAATAAATACGAGACCTGGCGACTCTGCATTGATTACTGGGCTCTTAATAAAATTACAGTCTGAAACTGGTACCCGATTCCCTGAATCGACGACCTCCTTGATCATCTTACAGGAGCCAAATACTTCAGTAAGATTGATCTGAAGTCTGGCTACCACCAAGTCCCAATAGAACAGATAGATGTATGGAAGAACGCCTTCAAGTCAAAAGAAGGTCTTTTTGAATGGTTGGTTATGCCCTTTGGTTTGAAAAATGCTCCAACAACTTTTATGAGGATGATGGAAAATATTCTACGACCTTTCACCAATAATTTTGTAGTGGTGTATCTGGATGACATCCTCATCTACAACAAGACTTGGGAGGAACACTCGCAGTATATTCAGTAGGTTTTGCACACCCTGCGACAGCACAAACTATATACAAACTTGTAAAAATGCTCCTTCGGCATGGACAGGGTCCATTACTTAGGCTACATCGTTGATCGACATGCTGTGCATGTGGATCCAGCGAAGATCCAGGTCATCCGTGATTGGTCAGCCCCAACCACACTCACTGAACTTCGGAGCTTCTTGGGCCTCGCCAATTTCTATCATAGGTTCGTGTTGGGATTCTCTCATATCGCATGGGCCCTTAGCCAAGTAACCAGGGGTGGTGGTAAGGAAAAAATTGTGTGGGGCATGTCCCAACAACAAGCCTTCGATGACTTGAAGAAGCATTTGTGTTCATCCTCAATACTTTCATTACCGGACCTGCAACATCCCTTTGAGATCAAGACAGATGCTTCAGACTATGTTGTTGGCATCATTCTCACTCAACACGGCCACCCTGTGGCATATCATAGTGAGACATTATCAGATGTTGTCTGTAAGTACCCTACTTACGACAAAGAAATGTACTCCATTGTGTAAGCTTGCCACCAGTGGAGACATTATATTATTGGGAAGGAGACAATCATCCACACTAATCACAAGCCACTACAGTTCATGCAGACCCAAGGAAAATTGTTGAACGACTGCCATCGGAAGTGGTCCACATACTTACAGTAGTTCCACCTCAAAACCAAGTATAAAATAGGAAGTACCAACCAAGTTTTTGAATTCCTCAACCAACCTCTCATCACGACACTCACCATGGTGCTAGACTCTTGCGGCCACGAGACCTTCGGATGGCCCCACCTCTACGAGACAAACCCTGACTTCTCCACCACCTACCAAATGTTGGGCACCAACTCAGTGGTTGCTAATCTTCATATTCAAGATGGGTTGTTGTGTCGTTTGGGCCATCTATTTGTTCCATCAAGTGACAATGCAAAGCTAATTTTGGAATCTCACTATAGTTGGGTGGCAGGACATGTTGGGGTCGAAAAGATAGTTGCAATGCTACAAAAACATTTCTACTGGCTGAAACTTTGACAGGACGTCGACAAGTATATCAAGTCATGCACTGCCTGCATTATTACCAAACTGACCACTAAGAAATAGGGCCTATACAACCCTCTTCCTACTCCTGATAGGCCATGGGAATCCATCTCAATGGACTACATGTCGGGCCTCCCGTCCACCAAGAGGGGAAATGACTATGTTTTTGTGGTTGTTGATCACTTTACCAAAATGGAAATTCTATCTGCCTACAAGAAGAACATCACAGCAGAAGCCACTGCCAAGCTCTTCTTTGAATGAGTATGGGTACATTTTGGGATCCCACAAACCATTATCTCATACCGTGACATTCGCTTCCTCAACACATTTTGGTCGAGCCTCTAGTCACTGCTGGATACCAAGCTCACCAAATCCACTGCCTTCCACCCCCAGACAGATGGCCAAACTGAGGTCATCAATCAGATGATTGTACATATCCTACGCATGTACAATTCAAAACACCCCCGCACATGGGATGAGATTCTTCCCTATGTCCAACATAGCTACAACTGAGCCCTGCATAGCTCAACTGGCCACAACCCCTTTCAGGTGGGGTTGGGATTCCAACCATTGGGCCCTATGGATGTTGCACTACCCCTAGTGACCACCTCAGCCGACTGGTCCCCTGCTCCACCAGAAGTTGACAAAGCCACCTAGTTCATTGAGAGGATCCAGCACATCCACCAACAGGTTCAAGATATTCTACAGAAGTCTAATGCCAAGTACAAGCAGCGTCATGATCAACATCGGGTGCCACATAAGTTTTAGGTGGGAGACAAAGTTTTGTTGCAATTTCAGAAAGAACGCCTTACAGGGCCCCATTAGAAGCTTCTCCCACTCTTTTATGGGTCGTACACCATCACCAAGTATATGGGTGACAATTATTTTGACCTCAACATTCCCCCTTTCCTTGCCCTGTACCCAGTCTTCAACGTGGCTCTCCTTCGACTATATTTCCCACCATTATTGGACACCTTTGAGATAGCAGAGCAGTTGAAACCAATAGAGCTCAAACTTGACTGCATGCAACAAGAATTCAGTGATTAGATTATGGACACAGAGATCAAGGTCACTCGACAACAAAGGTTCCAACTTTATCGAGTCATCAAAGCAGGGAAGCTCCTACACCAAGGCACGTGGCTCACCCGGGGCCAAATTCAACAGAAATTTCCTCATCTTATGGGGGAACTCAATGCAATGGATACCATTTATTCCTAAGGAGGGAGGATTGATCCAGGTGGATATCAATGGCCAACCACCTTGTCCAACTCGCTCAAAACAATTTCCTGGCAATTTTGGCAATTTACTATTTTTAGCAGTTTTTAACTTTCGTGGCCATTTTGAGGTCTTAAATGAAGGTTTTTCGGGATCAAGCTTCTCAAGGATAGGCAAAGGCTCAGATTGAGCCCCCAAAATGAATCTCCTCTATGATAACTTTCCAACGGTCTATCGTGTTCCTAAAACAGAGATTGTATACAAAAGTTACAACCTTGGGAAGTTGATGTACTAACTTACCCAAACGAGGCCCACATGACTTTTGGCGCTTCATCCCCTAGAGTTAGGTTTTTGGTTGTCTATGGTTTTTGACATTCCTGTTTATTGTAAAAATTCCTTCAGAACCTCATTGTAATGATCTTCTTGCGAATGAGCGCAGTCGTCACATCTCTTCTCAGAGATAAGCCGCCACCATTCGAGCAAGCTTGTTTTCCGCTGCATTTTACAGTTTCAACTTATTTCATTATTGAATAGAAAACTAGTTTTATTGTATCTCTGTTATTATGTGTTAAGCATCTTTTAATAATCTCTATTCATTTCGTTTTGATCATAAAATCCGGATCACCTGGACTTCAAAGGGTCCACCCTTACACATGGTGGTGCATTAAATGCAGAGGCAAGGACATGTGGGTTCTGAGTACTCCACCCGCATATAGACAATATGAATATGTGCCATGGGGTGACACATGGCAAGGTCAAGATGACACGTGGCCCCACTAGTGGGTGACATGTGTCACGTTCTAATGGGCATGTAGGGTCTGCGAAACGTACGAATCCAGGTGACACATGGCACATCAAACGTGGATCCAAGTTACCCTAGGTATGGCCTCCCGAAGCTCTTCGGGCATTACTGGTCGAGGGCCATGTGGTGCCCATGTGGGTCCATTTTATTCATACCATCCTAAGTTTCCTGAAGTCCCGAAGATTCCCCAACATTCCTACATCCACGACGGAATTCCATCCACCATCCAATCCAATTGATGAGACTTGATCCTCATTTAACACATAAGCTAAAGGGGAATTCGACAATCGATACTGAATGCCCCTTTTTCCTTTCTATGTGCATATCCTCTGGAGTCCTGAAATCCTGAAGGAGCCCAAAATCTCGCAACTTGGCTCCAACCTTTGGTTCTTTTGGCTTGTCTATGACACTACACTCCAAACCTCCAGAGTTTTGAAGTCCCGAACTCCGAAGGGTCCACCCTTACACATGGTGGTGCATTAAACACAGAGGCAAGGACATGTGGGTTCCAAGTACTCCACCCACCAATAGTGAATACGTGCCAGGGGGTGACATGTGCTAAGGCCGATATGACACATGGCCCCACCAGTGGGCGATATGTGTCACATTCTAATGGACACGTAGGGTCTCCAAAACGTACGAATCCAGGTGACACGTGGCACAGAAAACATGGATCCACGTTACCCTGGGTGATGTCAGTGTGCCACATCACTCTATAGGGATAGCCTTCCTACAACCTTAGATCTCACGGTCAAGATATGTCCACGTAGATCCACTGATCTACAACCTTTGTTACTCTGTAACTTCAACGTTCGGGGAATCTGATGTGTGGCTTCCTCCTTGCTCCCAGAGTGGTCAACATCGAGATGACCACGGTCTAGATCTGACGGTCATGGGAGATCCCAAAACATGCTCAGATCTACGACTCGCATGACTTCGTGAGTTCAGCGTTCAGAGGATTCGCTCGCTTACCACCCCCTTTCTCTTGGAGTGATCAACGTCGGACTGACCGCAACGTGGATCCAACTGCCAGGAAGGATCCTGAAGCATCCCTAGATCTACGATTCACGTTAATTCGTAGCTCTGACATTAAGGGGTTTTGGCACTATGACAGCTCTATTCTCCCGAAGTAGGAATTCGTCGAAGTGTTGTACACGATTCCCTCCATTGGTTGATTGGATGGTTAAGACGGGTTCTCTAGGGACTCCCTAGATCCATGGCTCTCGTTAATTCGTGATTGGTAAGTGGGTCAGGGTTTAATGGTGAGATAGGTCCATCGGTCACAATTAGGGAAACCTCCATATGTTGAGCAACCTCATTGGTAACTGCATCAACATGTTGTCTTCGGCCAGTTTGGGAATGGTAAGGCCATAACACCCCGAAGTTTCGAACTCCTGCAGTTCCGAAGCCAAAAAGGCTTAGCTCCTTTCAGTCTAGCGCAAGGTCCCCAGAGCTTGGTCATATGGAATCTTGGACAAGCCTCGAGGCTACACACTCGATACTTAGCCACGGTTTGGTTAGAACCATGGACATATGCCCTCAACTACACATGTGAAGGGTTTGAAGGAGGTACCCTCCTTCCACAGAGTTCGAACTTAGTGACCTGCGAAGGGTGAGTTAAGAGGTAGATATGATCGAGGTGTTCCAGTGAAGTCTGTCGAGACTCCTATATCACGAAATCATTCCTTGGGGAGATTTCCTAAGGGATTCTCAACAAGTGCAGAAATCGTAGATTTGTTCTTAAATTCTTTTAAATACCATGTCTAATAGTTCTCCTGCTACTAAGCAGAGGTAAATAGGAACCATGTAAATACAGAAGTTTACAAAAGGATGATAAGAATTTCTAATGATTTATCAAACACTGTAAAATTTCAACATAAACACGTGAATTCAACCATTACTTGCATTCCAATACACAGAATATGAAATTACTTATCAGAAACCAGAAATCGTGAAGCGACTGCTGAAAGGGGTGTTTGTTTCCACCCAACCGTAGGCACAACCACTCCTGAATGGATTTAACCGTTGGCCACCCCCTAGCTAGACCATGATACTCTGAGAGAGACTCTTTCTTCTTACTCAGTGACAGTCAGGGACGGAGGTTACTCTCCTCCTCCCACAGGGACTTAGCAAACAATTTTCTCTGTACCAAGCAAGGGGGCCTGCAACAAGTAATTCCATAGTCACTCGTCTTTTCTACAGCCCCATTTATCAGCTTGGACTAAAAATGCTTCCAGTAGCTTCTTGCACCCAGAACAATCTTGTTTCTTAGTTCTCCTTTGAACCAGAGAGCTACAAGCGCTCTTCCCTCTTGCCCCTCTGCCTTTTCCCATGAAAATCCCTTCATTTCTTTCCTTCCTCGACAAGATTGCGTGGGTCTAAGTCCCCAACTCATGGTCAGGTCTGGAAATATTGTAGATGGGTATGAAGCAAATCTTTGAAGTTCGAGGTGAGATCATCGACTTAAGTTAAGTATTGAAAAGTTTGATCAAAAGGTTACTCTGTTGTTGGATATTTTCGCCCGACCACAACAGCATCAGTATGCCCAATAGATGACTACCCAGACTATGGTCATTTAGGAATGGCCAATCCCTTTGCAGCCATGCCAAATGGAAAATCCACCTAATGAACTAGTCTCTCACTAAGCACAGTAGCCGACATCTACAAGCAAGATGGTCTATTATCATAGCCATATTATCTCAATTCCAAGTTGTATACTAGTTTCTATGTTTATACCGTGTTATATGTTTGGGCTACCTTTAGAACATTTCCAGTTTTTTAACCCCATGGAGAGCTCATCTGTTGAACTCTGCTTGGACTTGGGTTGGTTTCCATTATTGGAGTCTGAAGCTTAAGTAAACTATGTATGTACTCTATCTAGTTCTTAGAAGGTAATACAAATTTGTTACTTTAAAAAAAAAAAAAAAATTGTTTAGGGTTTTTTTTTCCAATTTAATTATTTTCTTAATATAAATTATTAAAAAAAAAATTAGTAAATAAACCATCTAGAATTGCGCTTTTAGATTTGTCTCGGAGGTGTATATCAGTTAGGGATAAAGTGCATTGTTAAGGCACTCATTGTGATGGTGTTGATTCAAACCTTGCATAGTTGTGTGTATCGGGCATGGGACCGCATGGGTACACCTGGAGGTTATAGTGGTAGCAGTCGAAATCGACCCTGAGTCATGTGAGTACGAACCTGCCCAGTTGTCTATTTTGTCAAATACAAAAAAGAAAATAACGCTTTTAGATTTATGAGTTGGTTTTCAATGTTGTATTTTTTGTGGTGCCAATGGTCAAGGCCACGTCTCAATTAGGTCATAGCTTTAACTCCAAAAAAATGGTGCTACTGGTAGCATCACTTTTTCATTCAAGGGTCAATTTCAGGGTTTTGTCCACAATGTCAAGGGTGTGAATTTCAAACAAGTTGCAATTTTAACCACCTCCAAAAAAATGGTGTTATTGGTAGCACCACTTTTTTATTTGGGGGTTGATTTTGGTGTTTTTTCCCAAAACTATAATATTTTTGGGCTAAAGTTCTCGTTTTGAGGTCACAAATATCGTTAAGTTGGTAACTATGTTTACTTTTCGCAAGTATATATTCTAAAAAATAAACCAAATATCTAGTAACTTTACAAAACCTAAAAGCTAATAGAAGGCATGTCTATTGGCTACTTCTTCTAGTGTTGTGTTTCCTATTTTTGGAGTTGGTTGCTCAACTTCCATTAAATCATCAAGTTGGTGCACTATTTATTCCTCGTTCAACTTGCCACTATTTGAATTCACATATTGGACCTAGTTTGATTCCCTTAAATGATCTCCCTTGCTTATGTTAATCACCATGGTCTGAAGCATATTGCACTCCACTTCCAAGACTACTATTTCAAGCTTCTATTGTACAAATATTCCTAGAATTGTTGCAAATTGAGTAATTGCATGTTGCTCATTCTCACAAATCTTTATATATGATGTGAAGATTGATGTCCTATTGGCCTAGATGGATTCATCTTGATTCCTTAGATTCCTCCTAATATCCTTTAGTTCTCGATAATCCATTATGTGGTAACAAAGAGAACTCCAATTCACCTGCAAGAACACCACAAAATAAGCCACGCCCAAACCTAACAAAGAGTGAGATACAAAAGGGAGGAGACAAAAATTGAGAGCACTAGACCAAATAAAATGGAAAGCATTCACTATAAACCTAAAGAACAAACCTCCTTTTGGAATATTAGCATGAAAACTGGTCGTGAAACAAAAAGAAAATAACGCTTCCTAGAACCAGGAAACCAGATATGGGCTTGCGTCTTCCCAAAACCATGAATGATCCACAAATACATTGCTATGATATAATAGAGTAGGGAAGCATGAAATTTTAAGCAAAATTAAGCTAGTAGAACTTCCCAATGAAGAATCAAACTCAACATTTAAGAGCTCCCCAACCCAAATTCTATAGGAGGAGTCTCACCATAAATCTAGAACAATAAAACAAAGAAGGAATTAAACTCCCAACAAAAGTGCATACCTGACCAAGGATCCAGTATGCATGCTTAAATAAGACTAAGTGTTAAACTATGTTAACAATTGTTTAAGCAAGCAAGAGTTGCACTAGAGTAGGAGTGTGACTCGGGAGTAGCATAGAACGAAGTATGGGTATGCTCTAGGTCAGAGGCATAGTCTGGATGAAGTATTCTTGGTGTGTCAAGAAACCAATTAAGAACATTCGTGATGTTTCACACCCTCAGAAGGTGAATGATCGCAAGATCTGTTCGAACGGCCTGTGGGGTTGTGACAGGAATGACAATGACAATTTGAATGAGGGAAAAATAAAATTTTGTAATGATTCTTGTTATATAAACTTCTTCCCATATCACAAATAAAATTCTAAAATGATAATGATATGAGTCAAATTTGATTTTTTTTTATTAATTATTAATATAATAGAGATATTTACATATATTTTTTTAAGTAATTTTTTTATATATCTAGCAACATAATTAATTATTCAGTCTGGCCTTTCTAATAATGATTTTACATATGAGGATAATGGAGATGACCCGAATAATGTTCGACTTGGTGTTGTAGGAAGCCTCCCGCCCCAAAGCTTCGAAGCCCTGAAGCTCAATCTGAATTGGTGCATCCAGGAAACTCCATCGAAAGCGTGCTTCGGGGCAGTTTTAGACACTCCCTGGTTTTTCGGAAGCATCCTGCTCTGAAGCACGCTTCAGAAATTTGGAAGCATGATTTCAAATTTCTGAAGTGCGCTTCAGAGGACGCTTTACCCGCACTTTCGTGGAAGGCCCGTGCGCTTCCTAAGGGACCCACATACTTCACCAAAAAACAATTTAAAAAAAAAAAATTGAGTTAGGGTGGGGCCTAGCTTAGGCTTAGGGTTGAGGGGGAAGAAAGGAGGAGAATAAAGGAGCTATTTCCCCTCCATTCTCCTCATTCTTTCATCTTGAGCTTGGAGGAGATAGAAAAGGAGAGCTTGAGAGTGCAGATTTGTGAAATCTTTGAGGAGAAAGCAAATGAGAGCTTGCAAGAGTGAGCAAAGATGAGCTTGGAGAAGAGAACAAAGGAAACCATCTTCCAAAGGTTTCAACTTTCAAGTTTTAAGATCAAAAGAGGTAAGCCCAAACCCCAACTCCCTCATTTCCTTGGGTTAACTTTGTTAATGTTTTTCTCCTCCTCTCCTACTATTTCCCATTCCTTCTTCTCCCTCATTTTATTGCACGTTGTTCATCTAAAACTTGAAGAAAATGGTTTTCTTTTGGTTTATCATTCCTTTTATGGTTCTCATGGTTCTCATGGGGAGAAGGTATCGAAGGGAAGAAGATGATAGTGGTGATTTTGATGATGACCCACAATATGAAGTTGGTGAAAGGTTTGAAGAGGAAGAAGGAAATGAAGAGGGCAATGTAAGACACAAATATTATTAAGGCCCTTGTGGCAATTTGTAACAAAAGTTGAGGATTGGAAAGGTGGTGGAAGCATTAAATTTGTATGTCCTCGTGACTTTCATGATGGAAAATCTTATACCGATTCATATACCTGTCTGAGGAGGCATCTTTGTGGTGTAATGAA
This sequence comes from Picea mariana, assembly GCA_032191745.1. NCBI lineage: Eukaryota > Viridiplantae > Streptophyta > Pinopsida > Pinales > Pinaceae > Picea > Picea mariana. Next base: position 608,309 of record JASDQU010104061.1, read on the forward strand.
GAATGATGACAACAAGGGGTCCACTGGGATCACAGTTTTCCCTAATATATGCAAGGAGAAGAGAGAAAAATATATAAATATAGAGGAAGTTGCACAAAAAAAGTATGGTAAAAAACAAAATCTTCAATCTAATGCCTCATCTAGATTTGGTGGCAACACATCTCCATCTCCTCGTGATTCTGGAACCTCTGGATCTAGAAGAACAATTGCATATTTCCTTGATATTAGAGGTAGGGATGAGGTGGATGCAAAAGTGGTATGGTTTCTATATGCTTGTGGTATCCCATTCAATGTTCTTTGCTCCCCTTATTGGCACGATTGTGTCAAGGCAATCAACGAAGCCGCCAAAGGATACAAGAGCCATAACTATGAGAAAGCTAGAACTGTGTTACTTGGTAGAGAAAAATAAAATATTCAAAGAGCTCTAACATGATTTACAGATGAATGGGTAGACGTTGGGGTATACATTGTATAAGATGGTTGGAAAAATGTTATAAACCAATATTTGATGAATGTTCTTGGTGTTTTTGCTACCAGTGTAGTGTTTCTTGCAGCACATGACACCTCTTCAATTATTGCATTTTCCCAAAACATTTCAGATCTCCTCTTGAAAACAATTAATGGTGTTGGTCCTTTTAATGTGATTTAAGTAATCACTGATAATGTAGCAAATTGTAAGGGAGCAGGTAAAATCATTGATCGCGTTCATCCACACATCTTTTGGTCTGGGTGTTTGGTGCAGACCTTGAACCTTTTGATGCATGATATTGTCAAGCATAGAGAATGTGGATTGATTAATCAGTTGTATAAGAGAGGGAATCAATTCATCAAATTTATCACCAGGCATACAAGGGTCATTTACTTCTACAACACTCACTCTAAGTTGCATCTACTTAAGATTACAAACACTAGATTTTCTAGCTATTACCTCACCTTTAGGCACCTATTGAAGGTGAGACAAACTTTGGGTGCTATGGTGACAAGTGATGCATGGGATGAACTGAGCAATGATAGAGAAGGTGCAACAACAGTGAAGGAAACAATCCTTGACAATCAGTTTTGGTCACATGTTTGGGTTTTTTTGCAATTCACCAAGTCAATTTGTCACATGGTCAAGTTTGTAGATTGAGATTGACCAATCATTGGGGAGGTGTATGAGAAAATGGATAGCATGCTAGGGAAGATTAAATACATTGTTGAGCCTAGAGATGTCAAACTCTATAACCATATTCGTGTAGAGGTGGAAAAACGGTGGGAAATGTTAAATATTCCACTACATGCCTTAGCATATGTGCTAACACCTAAATAATATCATGTATCATGGATTTCATCACCAACACCTGGTGGTGGGACCAAGAAAATACCACACAAATATCCAGAGGTTCAAGTAGGTTATATGAAAGCATTATATAAATTGATCTGGGACAAGGAGGAGCAGTCTACTCTTTGTCATTTCTCAGAGTAGGTCCCCGATGAGGTCAGGGTATAGAGATTTGGGTCTCGAGCTAGTTTCGCTTGAGGACAACCACTCTCACTAGCCCAAGCAACCTCCCATGGTGGAAGAAAAGAGAGATGACAGAGTAGGAGATCCTTTCAAGACATTGCTCGAGGAAGCCCTCGTGCGACAAAGGAATGAGATGATGGACAACTTCGCTCAGATCCTTCGAAGACTATCGATGATGGAAACCAAGGCATCTTCAACAAGAAACCATTTTGCAAGTGTGACACCCTTCACGGTACAAGTCAATTTTGATAATTTGAAGGCCAGATAGATACAAATGCTCTAGAAAAATGGTTGAATCTGCTAGAAGGTTATTACTCTGTCCAAAAAATTTCCGACAATGAAAATATCACCTTCGCGCTCTTTAAATCCCTTCCCCATGTTAGATCTTGGTGGGAAGGTTACTGGGAGAGGTACACCACGGATGAATCTACATTATTTGGGAGAGAAGCCACTTGGGAGGCCTTTGTAGATGCCCTAAAGGAGGAGTTCTACCCTGTCGGAAACTATGATGACCAATACATGAGATGGACAACTTTGTGTCAAAAAAGAGACCAGACGATGATGGAGTACACCAACATATTTCATACCTTGCGCTCAAAGCTGGGTATCAAAGACTCCGAGCGGCACTTGGTTTTGAAGTATTGCAATGGTCTACACAGGTATATCCAAATAGAGATGGTTTTCTTGGACATCTCCTCATTGGGAGTTGCTTATCGATATGCAGTCAAAATTGAGCAAAAATTCAAGTAGCAGAGTAAGTGGGAGAAGCATGGACAGAGAAAGTAAGGGCAACCTCAAGAGATCCAATCCCAGATGAAAGAAAAGAAGGGTAACGAGAAGTCTAAGAAAGACACCAAAAAGTGGTGTGAGTTCCACAACAACCCTTGGCACAACACTGATGAATGTTGCTCAATACAGTCATTGGTGGCCGAGCTCAAAGACAAAGAGACGAACCTCAACTTGGACCTTGATTCAAAAAATAATAAAAGGAGACAGATCATTAATGCAGAACCCACTATTATTGCCGCAACTACAACAATCCAACCAGAAGAGAATCATGAGGAGGGGGTGCAACTCTTCCATTCACAGATGTGGGTGAAGGGGACCCCAATGCATTTTATTGCTGATAGCGGAATCCAAAAGAACATCATCTCAGTAGAGGTTGTCAAGCAGTTGGATTTTCCAACAACACCACACCTGCAACCATAAAACATTGGGTGGCTTCTCCAGGGTCAAGATCTTCATTTCAACCAACAATGTCACATGTCCTATGGCATCAAGCCCTTCAAGGATGAGGTATTATGTGATGTTGCCCCACTGGAAGTTTGTGATATTCTATTAGGACAACCATATATGTGGAGGCATCATGTTATTTATGAGTCTTGAGCCCGTAGTGACATTGTTACTTTGAGGGGTCAATTATACATGATACTAGAGGTAGTTTCAATTATTGTCCCACCAAAACAATGCCACAAAGTAATCTCTCACATTGCAAAGTTTAGCCTCTTCAAAATCCGATCAGAAGGTGAATAGAAGGACATTCTAACCACTGCAGCCTCATCCCAAGACCTTTATATCCAGTAGAAGCAGATTGACAGGATTGTAGAAGAGTACCAATATGTTCTTGTTGCACCTATGGGGGTGCCTCCACACTGCCCAGTCAATAAATGTTATAACAAAACCCTTCATACTCTTCATGTTACATCTTCATCGATAGATTCCTTCCACACTCAGGTAGATCGTGCAGCTAGATTGGTTGGATGGATTCAACCCCTCCAACAACAGGTTCATGACAGCCTTCAACAAGCTAAGCAGGACAACTTCTTCAGCGAACAAAGCAATGCACCAAGCTTCAGATTTAGCAGAAGTCTCCCTGTCTCCCAAGGGAACTTTACGCAATGGGGAACATTGCTTCCTAAGGGGGGAGGAATGATCTAGATGGATCTCGGTGGCCATCCACCTTTTCCACTGAATCACCATTTTGAGCCTATGGTTTTGATAAACCATGACATTCACCCTTTTGATGGGGATTGGAATGTAATGTCATCTTCATTTGTTAATTACAGACATCATGTAATGGTTTTATGTACATGCCTACAACATAGCGTTAATGCATCAGATCCCATTAGAAATCTGTAGTTAAGTGCACTTGGGCTAGAGTAGTACTGGGATGGGTGACCACCCGGGAAGTACTAGTGTTTTACATGCCTATGGCATTTTATAAACTTAGTCCAATTTATCCCACATGCATCATATATAATTAAGGTGAAGGAGGCCCTTTAAGCATGCAATGGAGTGTGATGTAAAGCTTCTTGTGAATGAAGCGTAGCCAACATCTCTTTCTTTTTAGAGATAAGCTACCCCATTTTTCCAGTTTGTGTTCTACAGTGTTTTTCTATCTTATTCAGTAATAGAAGTTAGGTTTCACTGTATTTATGTGTTCTCTTCTATATTTTTGTGTATTTCCTTGTTATATCTCGGTTATATTTATGCCTTCATGTCATTCTCAAAATAATTTGGATCATGGTCCATCATCGATTTTGCCAGGGCTATGATACATGACCAGGAGTTGCCTGTGTTTCTTTGGGCAGAGGCGTGTAACATGACGATATATGTGCAAAACATGAGTCCTCATAGGATATTGGGGGACATGACTCCAGAGGAGACATTATCAGGAGTGAAGGCATAGATATGAAAATTGAGGATCTTTGGTTGTCCAATATACATCCATGTTCATGTGGAGGAGAGGACGAAGCTAGAGCCTTCAATATAGAAGGGTATATTTGTGGGGTACAACGAGACCTCAAAGGCTTACAAAATCTTCATTCCAGCGCAGAGGAAGACAATTGTGAGTAGAGATGTTAATTTCAAGGATAACTTGTCATCTATGAGATCTCAGGAGTCATCATAGTGATAGAGGATGAGGAGCAACCAAATCTGAAGGATGAGTAGTAGTCAACAGTTCAAACTTCAGGTGGGGAGGAGGAGATATCCCCTTCCAGTTTGGTTAGGAGACCTAGGTGGCTATTACAGTCATTGAGGGATGTTGGTGAAGCTCCTAGGAGTGTGATTAGAGAGTGCATACCTTCGAGGAAGTTTCCAAACTATATGGTGCTGATGAGTAACATCATAGATGTTGATCCTTCCAATTTTGAGAAAGCAACAAATCAATAGGTATGGAAGGATGTCATGGTAGAGAAGTACACCTATATTATGAGGAATGATGTTTGGGACATAGTGTCGATATTGAAGGGGAAGTCAGTTGTGAGTTCTAGGTGGCTGTACAAGATCAAACATACTGCATATGGTAGCATCGAGAAATTAAAGGCGATATTTGTGGCAAAAGGGTTCTCCCAGAAAGAGGGAGTGGACTACGAGGAGACATTTGCTTCAGTCGCCAAGTATGCTTCTATTGGAGATGTTATTTCTATTGCTTTAGTTGTGAGGTGGAGTATACATCAGATGGATGTAAAAATAGATTTCCTCAATGAGATCATTGAGGATGAAGTATACATAGAGAAACCTCAGGGATTTGAGGTACATGGGAGGGAATCTCATGTGTGTAGGCTTAAGAAAGCCTTGTACGGAGTCAAACACACACCTGGGGCATGGTATTCCAGGATTGACAGATACTTGTAGAGTATGGGCTTTACCAAGAGTGAGGTGGATCATAACTTGTACTTCATAGTACATACTTGTTGGGGCGGATCCAATCATCTTGGTTCTGTACGTTGATGATTTATTTCTCACATGTGTAGAGGAGATGATTGCAGGGTGCAAAGAATATTTGGCCATTGAGTTTGAGATGAAGGACATTGGCTTGATGCATTATTTCTTGGGGTTAGAGGTATAGAAAGTATCGAGAGAGATCTTCCTTGGTCAAGGGAAGTATGCAGTTGATATATTGAGGAGATTTAAGGTGGAGGAATGTAGACCGATGGCTACACCTATGGTTACCAATCTAAAGAAGGTTGCCACTTCAAATTCAAAGTTGTTGGATCCTAGGATATACATGCAACTAATAGGGTCCTTGATGTATTTGGTCAATACTAGGCCAGATATTTGTTTTGTTGTGAACATCTTGAGTTAGTTCATGGTGGAGTCGAGGCAGGTGCATTGGATAACAATGAAACATGTGCTCAAGTACTTGACAGATACAATGGAGTATGGATTGAGGTATCTTGGAGAAGATGGAGTGGAGTTGCAGGGATACTCAGACTCAGATTGGGCAGGGAGTGTTGTAGATAGAAAGAGAACCTCGGGGTGTTGCTTCAGCTTGGGATCAACAATGATTACTTGTTTTAGCAGGAAGAAAACTTCTGACATTTTGCTTGGGTTTATAAGTTTATAGATATGGGGAATGTTGTAAACCAAATTTGAAGGATTTTGAAATGAATATGATGTGTAGGATCAGTTGATAAATTTCATGGACTGACATTGAAGATGAGTGGGCAGTATCAGGGTTATACATTGCATGAACCCATTGGAGTTGTTGGTCAGATAGTACCTTGGAACTATCCAATGTTGATGTTTTTCAGTAAGATCCGTCCTATCTTGGCCTGCGAATGTACAATAGTTATCAAATCTGCAGAGCAGACTCCCTTAACTACACTTTATTATGTTGAATTGGCCAAGGAGGTAACATTATTTTCTTTGGTCAACTTGCAAATTTCTATGGTGTAAGTTTATGCTTTATTAGCAGGGCTAAGATTTGCATGTCCAATACTTTGTTAATGAAATATCATCTCCATCACATGCATGAATACCCCCTAGCGTCCTAAATGTGCTCTCTAGTTTTGGTGAAACTGTCGACGTTGCTATAAGAAACCACATGGATATTGATAAGGTAAGTTCATATGTTCATATTGGATTTTATCATGGATTAGTCCGATTCATTTTAATGAGGATATCTAAAGCTCAAAGATTGAAACAAATCTTTGGAAATGTAAATTTATCTCAAAATTTTTTATCTTAAAAAATGTGTACAGTGGTTTTTGATAAAATGAAGATATTTCATTTTAGGTAAGTTGTTATTTTATATATTTTTAAAAGAAAATTTTGTTGAATATTTTAGAGATATTTTCCCATATTTCTAATAAACTCCAGACCAATACACTTCAACTTAATTGGCAATCCTTAAGTTCAATCCTTACTGTGATTGTAAGTTCAGGAAATCTCACGAGGTAGCAGCATAGTTAACGGTTGACTTTGGGAAAACACGTGTTTTGCTTTAAGTTTGCTGAAATAATATAGTATTGGCTTGCATTCAGATATCATTTACAAGGTTGACTCAAGTTGGGTGACTTATCATGGAGGTTGCTGCAAAAAGCAATTTGAATCCCGTGACATTAGAAATGGGTGGAAAATTCCCTCTAATTATTATGAACGTCGTTGATGTTGATAAAGCTGTGAATATTTCCCATCTTGCAGTATATACTAACATGGTAAACATGCAGACCACAAGTTGCAGGTTAGTGAATACCAGGAACTCGTTCTAGTTTTGGAATGGCAGGAGCGATTCCTATGCAACTATCTTTTTTTCTTATTTTGAAGATGATATTTAAAATAAATTAGATTTAAGGTTTAAGGTCAAGTCAATAATTAAAAATCGGGTCACAGTCATAGGATAAGATTTGAATATGATAAATGACGATAACAACTTTCCTTTTAATCATTCAAATTACATTCAATTAATATAATATACATCATACTACCAAATCATAAATCTTAAATAATTAAAAACATATAACAAAATATTTCAAAGTGAAAATAATATATTGGGAATTGTAAGGTCTCCCACCACACCTACCGAGTGTGCGCTCTCCCTGGGCATATTCAACGACAGAACATAGGGAGGGCACAAGGAGGAGCGATCAGTTGCGAAAACGAAACATTTGGGTGTGGGTAGGAGCACCCTGGGTACACGATGGTGACATGCGACACCAAGGGGGCACACACCTTACTTGCCTTAGAATGATTAACAAAGACTTGGGTTGTGTTTGGGCAATGGTGGGGTGACTTGGAAACATTCCCAAGGAGTGGAATTGTCTACCCTTGACAACATGGGCACGTTGAAGAGGTTGGATGACCCCATCGAAGCACTCATGAGGATTCATGACGATCGACACAAAGAGTGCACAAGGCAAAGGGCGTGCGCACAAAGATGGGGTGTGTCGGTCCAAGAGATGAATGGTTGATGGGCGCAGGAGCTTTGGATGGGTGCACCTGGTCCATGGAAGGGCACACCGAGTTGGTTGAGTGTGGGTTCACGAAGTGGCGCGACACACCCAAGAGACACAACGTTTCACACAAGTGACTCTTGGAGTCCATATAAAAGAAAGGGTGCACAACCAAAGGAGGCATATAGCATTTTTGCAAGAGATTTGGAGAGCAAGTCTAAGGCAATCCTATGACAACGAATTGAGGTAGAGTTTCCAAGATGGAAGACAAGTAGCCAAGATTTCAACATTTTGGAAGGTTTTGCGAAAGTCTGAAAATGCAACTCTGTGGAGGCATGTGTGGGGCAGAAATGAAATATGTGTTAGCTTGGTGAAAGTTTGCGGAAACGAAAGGACAACAAGTATGTGGTTGTGGGCACGTCTGAGGTGCACCACAAGGAGTTGTGAAGAAGGTTGCGGTAGAGAGTCTTGTGGTGAAAGATTTTTTCTTGAGTGTCTTGGTGAGGACCTCATTGTAATTGTTTTGCAATAACAAAGACTTAGTCGGGTGTAAGGCACGGTTTGTGTCGCTCACACTATTTCTGTGTTTGTCTTCATTTTTGTTCCACGATTGTTCTCTTGGGTTCTCATGTTCATGGATGCATGCTTAAATAAGACTAAGTGTTAAATTGTGTTAACAATTGTCTAAGCAAGCAAGAGTTGCACTAGAGTAAGAGTGTGACTCACCAATAGCCTAGAATAGAGTATGGGTATGCTCTAGGTGAAGAGGCGTAGTCCGGACGAAGTATTCTTGGTGTGTCAAGCAACCAAGTAAGAAAATTCGTGATGTCACACACCCTCAGGAGGTGAATGATCGCAAGATCTGTTCAGACGATGTCTGGGGTCGTGACAAGAATGGCAATGACAATTTGAATGAGGGAAAATTAAAATTTTGGAATGATTCTTGTTACATAAACTTCTTCCCATATCACAAATAAAATTCTAAAATGATAATGATGAGTCAAATTTGATTTTTTTTTTATTAATCATTAATATAATAGAGATATTTACATATATTTTATTAAGTAATTTTTTTTATAAATTATATATTTATATGTTATTTAAAATATAATAATATGTATTTTTTAATATATAGATTTTTCTAGTAATCATATATATATATATATATATATATATTAATTAGGTTAAACATTAATATAAATAAAAGTATATATATTGTGAATTGAGTTTAGAATTGGGTTTAGTTTGGGTAGTTGGGAGGAATGTTATGATTCTTACCATGAAGGTTCAATTCTAACGTGTTGGTTATGGATTCCTTATTGTTGACCAACCTTATATTAAAACCATCTTCAAAATAAAGAGAAGTACTCCAAAGTTTTCTCCTCAAAATTACAAGAAGTACTTGAAAATTTTCTCAATTTTTTTTTTAAAAAAAAAAAAAAATACATAATTTTTTTATTTTAGGGAAAAAAATACAAATATATTCACTATAAATATTAATTAAGTTAAATTAGTTACAAACCAATTAAATTAAAAAAATTACACATGTATACATCATAAGTATTCATTTAGTTAAAAAATAATAAAAAAATAATAAATAAAAAAAATCCCCAATATCCTAATACCAACTCCCTAAAGAGAAAAAACATTACAAACAAACAATTTTATGTGATAATAAACATAAGACAAAAATCATCAGGCCACTCTATGAAAAGGTTTAGTAGCGGTTAACAAATCATTATGGTTTTTGAATATTAGTCTTTAATTAATAATGTTTCTAAGTGGTGATGATTAACTCATAATTATGAGTGTTTTTTTTATAGTTTGCTTCGTGAAATATGTATTAAAAGAATTAATTTTAAAAGATAAAATATCTTCTCTTATATTAAAAAAATTGTATAGTTATTAGTAATTTTTTAAAGGAAAAATAAATGTATTTTCATTTCTAAAGAAAAACAAGTTATAATTCTTAAATGCACAATTCAAAAATGTTTTGTGAGTAGTGTTTGTTTTTTTGTAAATAAAAAGAGATTGTATTATCTTATGCTATCAAAAGTGATACTTGTCAAAAGATTACATCAAGATTTGCCACCTATTCTGTCACAGGCGTGGAAACCAGAATAGGTGGCATTGCGCATATACTAGAAAGCGACACATGTCTAAAAATCGTAATAGTTTGTCACCTGTTCTGCCATATGCATGGAAACCAAAACAGGCGGTCGACATAGTTCCTTCACCAATTAGTGCACCAGAGTTTCATGGCAGTAAAAAAACAAAACAACTAAGACCAAAAAATTAACAGTAGAAAATTTAAACACAAGTTGAACCCGGGCTTTCTTCCTAGATGACCATGAAGGCATAAGGCTAGCAGCAAGTCAAACAACAACTCTTTGTGGGCTTGCCTGATAAGGAATCAAACAAAAGATCCATGTGCTTGTTGAGGAGGCTTTGGTTATGCATATGCTCGACCAGGTCCCTCCTCATCTCGAAAATAATGGCTAAGTGTTCTTATGTGAGCCTGCACGACCTGGGTGAGGCATGGTTGCCCAGGGCCTGTTGCATTGGCACTTTGGGTGAGTCGTGTCTTTCCTACTCATTCCATAATTCGCCCCATTTAATCTTTGGGTCTGTAGCATTGGTTTCGACAGAATTCTCGCAACAATCCAACAACAGAGGAGGAAGCTCCTCCTCTACCGGACAACCTGTCATGACCAGCTCCTCGATACCTGCTTGTGTCATCTGTTCATTGCCAACATCATACAAGTGATGAGGAATCTTCGTCCAATGAGGAGGAATCTCCTCCTCCACTATGCATCCTCCATAATTGGCCACTGGGATAGGCGATTGAGGCTCTACCTAGGATTCCATGTCCCAATTCTGATCAGAATGGGGAGAATGGGTTGGGCTACTTCCTGGAAAGAGAGAAAGAGCCACAGGTCCAGTGCATTGGTGCCTGCCTACTTGACTGTTGTAAGTCGGCCTGCGCTTAGGCTTGCCTCTCTCATGGGGCATAACGAAACCAAGCTTGTGGGGAGTAGAATGCATAGTGGAGAGGCCAAAAATTCTTGGGAGGGATAGAATGAAAAAAACAAAGGCTTGGGAGATCCAAATCTTGACAGTTGGGGTTGACTGAGGGACTGAGAACAAAAATCGGAGATAAGGGCAGCATTAAGGAAATCCATGTGTGATCATGAGTGAGGTGATGGAAATGGAGGCCATGAATGTCGAAGTGCTACAAGCAAGAGACATAATACCAGTTCCCATAAACCAAACTTGAAGCACCATTAGAGTTGTTGGACTGTCCCGATGCTCTATGCTCTGCTCAGAGTAAATGCAAGGAATGTCAAATGAATTGAGGAGGGTGTTGGTGGCGAGGGGATTTAACTGCCCTTACTGCCAGCGCGCCATATGACATGTAGTCGCCAGGTGGCACCCCATCCAAGGGAAGGCAATATTGAAGAGATAGCTCTTGGCATTGCTTTAACAGTTGTGAGTCTGGGTGATTTTGGGGGTTGAGAATAAGGATTTCATCTTGGGTAGTGACTCCCTCATTATCTAGTTTGTCAGCTACTTTGTTAGCCTCACTTCTTATATGTAAAGTAACAAGTGTGAGGGTAGTATGTAGGAAAACTTGTAGAAGAGAGAGAGGACCCAAGAGGCGCCAGTTGGGAGTAATTTTCTCTCGATTTGTGCCATTGATGATTTTGGTAACCAATGTGATAATTACTTTTGAATCTCCTTCAATGATTAGGGGTTATAGGTTGAGCTATGAGGCTAGTTGAATTCCCCTTATTAGACCCCAAAGTTTTGTATATTTGTTGGTGTCATGCCCCAAAGAACCCGCTCTGAGGTGTCAGATCTTCCCTGTGTTGTCTCTTATGACCGCGCCAAAACTTGTCAGTCCAGGATTGCCTTTCGAGGCTCCATTGAAGTTCAGCTTCCAGAATCTTGGGGGAGGACAACTCCAACTGGAGGGATTGCGAGCGACAGGGGTCGGGGGAGTGAAAAAAGAGAGAGAATCCTTGGACGTTATCTTCTGCCAGGAAGAGAAGATGATGGATTCTAGTGGTTCACTAGGGACCTCTTCTGGGGTCCAGGATTGAATTTGAATAGTTTCCCAAATGCTCTCCACAATTCGAGTCCAAGTTGTGGAGGGAGTTGAGATCTGGGAGTGGAAGATGCACTGGTTTCTTTCTTTCCAGAGGTGCCATACTATGAAACCTAGTAGGAGTTGCCAAATCCTATTGAGGAGTGGGATTTTGATATCTCTCGAGCCCCAATTTCGAATAGTACCGATGACACTTGTTCTATCTCTTTTGGTTTGCCTCATGATGACCGCAGCTTAATCCCAAATCATATTGTTGTTGGGACATTGATTGAAGATGTGCTCCATTGTTTCTTCTTGTTGCTGGCATAAGTGACAAATTGAGGGTCCAATGAAACCCCTCTTTTTTAGGTTATCCCAGCTTAGGAACTGGTTTTGGACCAAAATACAAAGAAAGGTAGAAACCTTCTACCAGAGTTTGGTTTTCCAGATTATGTGCCAAATGTGATCTTTCGTCTGCTGATGAAAATTCTCCTGAAGTTAATAGGCTTCCTTAATTGTGAATGTACCAGTTGGGGAGTACCCCCAACGAAGAATGTCCTTTTCTTCACCGATTCGAATCTTCATGTTTCCCATTGTTTCTTGCCAAGGTTGCATCTTGAAATTTTCTGGAAGGTTGAGATCCTGTGCAAGCATTTTCCAACTACGCCAGGGGGGATGACATGTATTATTAAGCCAGAGGTCTGCAACATTGAGGCACCTCAAATATGGTATGTGGTTTTGGTAGAGGCATAGATTCTCCAGTGTTTGCAAGGGAGGTTGTTGTTGCCATGCATCTATCCAAATTTGGGCGGAGTGACCATTTCGAACTTCCCAAAAAGCATGCTTTTGAATGAGTGGGTTATTTCGCCATGTTGCATTCCAGATGTTAGAGCCCTGGATATGTTCTTCGAGCCTTATGAGTTGTTCTTGTTGTAGCTGGGGGTATATTTTTTCCTCCATAGTCGCGCCCAAAGTTCTTCTAGGTACTTTAACTAGTGCCACCATATTTTTGCTCCCATGACATTGTTGAGCTTTCCTGGGTCATGGAGGCCCAATCCTCCCAGAGATGTAGGTTTGCAGATTTTATCCCAGCCTACTAAGGCCCATTTTTCCCTTGTTTGTGACCATGCCAGAAGAAATTTTGCTGAAGGTTTCTTATGCTCTTAATGACCGTTTGTGGTGCTGCAAGAACTTAGAACATGTAAGCTTAAATAACTTGAAGCACCGCTTTAGGAGGATGAGTCTAACAGGGAGGTTTAGGGATCTGAAGGTCCAGGAACTAAGGCAATTGGAGATTGAGAGGAGAAGGGAATTCCAGGAAATATTCCGAGCAGTTGAGTCTGTTAGGGGTAATCTTAGATAGTTGGACGAAAGGGAGCTACGTGGGATACCTAGGAGGTAGGAGATGTGATTTTGAATAGCTAAGGGAGTGTTGAAAAAGAAAAGCTGAGATTTATCCAAATTGAAAGTGGTACCAGAGGCCTCACTGAAGTATGAGAGGATGGTTTGGAGCTGTACGACTTCCTTGGTCGTGGGGGTGTTCAGAAGCATTGTATCATCTACAAATTGGCTATGGGAAGCTGTTGGATGGAGACCATGGATTGGGAGCCCTTGTAGTGTACCATTAGAGACCGAGGTTGATAAGTAGCATCCTAATCCTTTGGCCATAATGACAAAGATGAAAGGGGAGAGTGGGTCCCCTTGGTGGATGCCTTGAGAAGGAGAAAAAGGCTTTGAGGGGACACCATTTATTTGTATGGAGAAGAAAGCTGAAGAGGTGAGTTTCATGATCCAGGCTATCTGATCTTCACTGAATCCAAAGGCTGAGAGAAGATAATGCATGTATTGCCAGCCGAGTTTATCAAAAGCCTACATGCCAGCTGAGTTTATCAAAAGCCTTAGAAAGATTAAGTTTTATAAGCATACCTGGAGTGCACATGGACTTGAGTGAGTGAATCACTTCATGAACCAAGATGACATTGTCCATGATATGCCTCCCTTCTACATATCCTGACTGTTCCTTTGAAATAATGAAAGGAAGGATGGGTTTGAGCTTGAGGGAGATTACCTTTGTGATTATCTTGTATATAACATTGCAGAGCACTATCATCCGAAATTGATTTGGGTTGGTGATGCGCTCCTCTTTTGGGATCAGGGTGAGGAAAGTGGCATTGAGGGCCGAGAGCACCTGTCCAGAAGTTCTGGATTCCTCCACAAGTTGCTAGACCTCTTCTCTGATCATCGACCAATAGTGGTGGAAAAATCGGTAGTGAAACCATCCAACCCCGGGACTTTACCAGGGGGAATTTCCTTGATTTGTTGATCAATTTTCTCCTGTGAGATTGGTCTCATTAAGGTATGTTCTGTTATGCGGTGATAAGGGACAGAATATGTTGCGTGACTTTGCGGATGGTGGGCGTTATGTTGATTCGGGGTTCTGAGAGTAGCTCTTTGTAATAGGTAACTAACTCATCTTCAATGTCGGCATGATCTAGAAGTGTGTTGCCCTGTGAGTCCTCTAGTTTTATAATGCAGTTTATATAGTGTCTGTGTATCATGGAGCGGTGGAAAAGTTTGGTATTTTTTCCTCTTCTTTTAACCACTGCACTCGGTACTTTTACTTCCAAAGGATCTCCTCCTACTTGTGACGATATTCAAGTTGTTTCTTCAGGATTGTTTCCTCCTATAGCAAGGCGTTCGAGCAGCTAGAGACAATGGAATCTTGATGAATGTCCTCGAGTATTTGTTCAAGGGCTTTCTGTGCTAGGAAGATATCACCAAAAACATTCTTGTTCAATTCCCGAAGTTGTTGCTTGAAGTTTTTTAGGCGCTGCTGGAATTTGTACATCCGAGTGCCATGCTCAGTTTCTGCTTGAGCCCACTAAGTGCGGGAAATCTCTTGGAAGTCTGGGTGCGCTAACCAAAATTTCTCAAAGCGAAATGGTTTGTATTTTGGAGTAGTTATTGTGTCTATCCACAGTTGTATTGGCTAATGATCGAAGCATGTTCTTGGAAGGATGTTGGCTTCAATGAGTGGGTCTTCAAGCATTACATTTTTCGAAATCAGAAAGCGATCTAATCTATTGTCAATGTGATGAACCCCCGCTCGCTTGTTGGTCCAGGTGAAGGAACCATTTATGGTTTCAATATCAATGAGATTGAGCCTATCTATGAGGTGGCTAAATTTGGTACTGTCTTGATCTAAACGTTTCAGGCCCCGACTTTTTTCCTCTAAGGTGAGGATCGTGTTGAAATCCCCCCCCCCCCAATATCCATCTTTCTTGTCCTCTTAATACATTAATGTAGTCTAAGTTGTCAAGGAAGTAGTCTTTCTCTTGAGTGAGCTCAGGTCCATAAGCATTGGTGATGACTCTTGATTTGCTTGAACCTATAGCTTGGTAATGTGTTGAGAGCATACCTATTGCTGAATAAGCTGGCTCTAGAATGGTTGTAGTAGGGTTCCAGAGGATAGTTAAACCCCCTGCTGCCCCTTTTGAAACTGTGTAAGTGAATTTACAGTGCCTCCAACATCTTCTTAATATTTCTTCTGCCATATCACCAATGCATTTGGTCTCCTGGAGTAGGAGGATGTTTGGATTTTCTGCTTTGATACAGTTTCGAAGAATCCTTTGTTTGAATCTTCCATTAAGGCCTATGATATTCCATGTTATGATCTTCATCATATTTAATTGCGAGGGGAGGAGAAAGAACCTCCAATCAGGCGCTACACTTGTCCTGAGTTAATCATAAAGTTTCCTACCTCTTTGATTAGTTGTTGGGCCGTTTTGTGTCCCCGTCGCTTGTCCTCCTTCTAGTTATGCTTAGGGCCTAGATCTAGCTCCAGGTGTATTCCTAAGCAAGATGTGGCTCCCACTGTGGAATCGATGAAAACTTTGTGCACCTTTCTAAGTTGCTCCAGTCGAACGGATTGTTGTTCCATTCTGTTGAGGGCTTCCTCTAGTTTGTCTAGGTTGATGTCCTTGACTTCCCCTTCATCGATTTGCATTGTGGTATCTCCACCATCTTCTTCTGGATCTTTGTGGGGAATCATTGAGTTGGGGGATCCTGGTAGATGATTTTCTCTAAGACTGGATCTAGAGTTTGTTTTGCTCTGCCTTTGCCTTTGTTTGGATCTGAAGTTATGTGGGGGTTTTCAACTTCCTCTGCTTCTGGAAGATTGTTGAGTGCTTCGAAGGAGTTGGTGGTGGGGATTTTCTTGCTTCCCGTCTGAGTGGCTTTTTTCAGAGGCTATCTTTTGCATCCCTGTACTTGAGTAAAGCCATCTTTTTGTTTCTCCTCTGTTGTTGATCGAAATAGTGCATTGAGGTGGAAATCTCTGAAGAGGTGCCCGTGTTCAAGACATTTTCGGCATCTGAAGGGAATGTGTTCATAATCTATAGTCTGATTCCATTCTTCATCTTGATATTCTATGGTTACGGAGCCTGGTAAGGCCTTTGAGATGTTCATGTAAACACATATCCGTGCATAGGAAGTGTATTTCCTTTGTTTTGTGGCTTTTGAGGATTTGACATACCTTCCTAGCGTGTTTCCACTATCCATGAGAATTTATTCAATCCAAAATTCCCGAGGGAGAGAGTATAGGTGTATCCAGACTGGGGTGCAAACAAAGTCTTCCTTTTCTGGGCAGAAACGGTCCGTCCAAAACCTTAGATATAGTCCAACCGAGTTGTAGAAGTAAGGACCATTTTCAAAAACTTTGTCTTTGTCCTCCAAGTTATAGAAGATGATTGTGAAGAATCCTTTAGAGCTTAGCTGCAACTCATAATCACCTTTCAGGTTCCTCTAGTGTTTAATCCATTTCATGAGGTCTCTTTCTGATGGCCAGATCCCTAGAAATTTTCCTATCAAGGCATGTTCCCTCATGAACTGGGTGTGCTCTCCTACCCTGACGGATTTTATCACATATTTTGGTGTTGTGGGCGCTTGAGGGATACATTTACCTGGTACCCAGTTTTGAGATGCCTTTAGATGCGACGATTCAACTTCCATTTCCATGCTTTTCCCGGAGCTTTGTTCCTCTTGTAGCAGGTTATCTCTAAGGTGCGGTAGCGGTTCAAAGGTTGGCTGCCTTGCTCTATTTTCTCCTGTTTCATTGGCTGCTACATTTCGGTAAGAGGGGGTTTTCACCCCCCCTTCTGCGCTCATTCTGCGAGCGCAGGTTCAGTTGTTTCCACGGTAGCAGAAGGGTTCAGTTGTTTCCACGGCAGCATAAGGGTTCAGTTCTGGTCTGAGAAAGGTTTGACACCGTAGAGGGGGAGGGGTTATGCAGGCAAACGAAACCCTAGTTCCATAGACTCCCTAACAACATGATTTCCTTCTTCAGGTTTTGTGAGTAGTGTTGGAAATAGTCCCAATCTATTTTAAAAAACCTTCAAGAAAACAATTAAAGACTACAATGATCACCTACCAAAATAAAGTCAAGATATGTTGTACTATCATACATAGGTTACCAATCAATATATGAGCTATTTTGTTGGAAGTTGAGCTCCCCACTTACATATTATTCCAATTGTATATGGTTATTAGGCAAATGTAATGCCCCCTTTGAGAGCTCATCGACGATAGTATTCAACTATCTAAATGTGAGCAAAGGACAATTCTTAGAAAGCATAAATAAAGGATTTTAGATTTTGTCCCAAAGCTTCCAATGCTACGTTTGATCTGTGTAGTTGATTATTCATCCACCCAATAGCTAGTTTTGAATCTTCAAAGCCCCGTAAACCCTGCACACCCCTCCATGCAACTAATTTGAGTAATGCCATTAAAGCTTTTAGCTCACCAATGTTATTGGTTCCATCTCCTACATTTGCTTTACCATAATAGTAGTGCAATTTTGTCAAGTCTAGTACAATCTCGAGTCCACACTTACCCTCCTGAAAAGTGCCATCAAAGAACCCCCACGTATGTTGTTTATTGATTAGGGATTCATTAATAATCCTTTCCTTTTTATTTGTTTTTTTTTTGGTTATAGCTCGCCAATAGAGCTAAAATTTGTTCTAAAATCTTAGTTGTTGTTGGGACTTTGTCATAAAAAAGGCCCGCATTCCATGCGAGCCAGATACCCCATGATACTAGAATAGGCAAGACATGCCAAGCTTTTAGAGTTGGTTTCTCATAAAATTGTCTGAAACATGAGTCCACACAATCATTTTTCCAAACTGTTGAAAACCCAAAGCCTATTCGATCTTCGACCAAACATATGAAGTGTATGGACAAAGAAGAAATAAATGTATGCTTTTCTCAACATCATTTTTGCATAGATAACAAATCCTAGGCCCGTGCTTACCATGGAGTTATAAAAGGTCCCACATAAGCACTCATCCATATAGTACTAGCCAAAAAAAAGCCCGCTCTTTGGAGGACCACAGATGTCCCAAAGTTTCCAGTACCACCACTTAATTTCAATCTCCTATTGACTGATCATCGCCTCGTATCCGTTTCTTATCGATGATCCGTCTGAATTATGAAAGATCCACCACTCATCCTCCCTATCAATTAGTCAAATATAGGCCTTCTAAAGTTCACAAACAAAGTTATTCCACTATTGTTATTCGTCTACCCACGAACCCAGGTCATCCGTCGAAAGCCATGACTTGTTCCACATGGTTGTCAATATGGTTCAATGTACTCCACCCTTCCTCTTGTGGCCTAGTTATGATGTTATCAAGTAGTAAATTTTATTGTCACACCTCACAATGGAATCTTTGCCCACATGGAATTTGGTTCCCTGCCTTACCCTCCACGCAAGAAATTAGCTGATAATTGGAAAAGACAAACTTAAGCCTCACCATTGATTGGACACATTGCATGTGGGTTTTGTCTCCTACAAATCCATTCCATAATAAAATCTATATATATATATATATATATCCATGAGAAATGCTACCACATGCTCTCTTGGTTAATAAACACCCAGAGGGATTTGGTGGCCAAAGTGCACCTAAAGAGCAATGTATCCTTTAAGCCCCATCCCACCAAGTTCTCAGGGAGTGCCAATTTTTGCCACGAGACTAGATGCGATCCCAGATAGTCCTTACTTCTCTTCCAAAAATATTTGAAACACATCTTGCGTATGCGCATGAGGATACCTTTAATAATGTTGGCTAGTAGATGCCAATAAACTGGTATTGCTTTTATGACTAATTTAATGAGTGTGAGGCATCCCCCATGAGAGATCCACCAATTGCACCAGAAGTGAATCCTCTTATCAACACGTGAGAGGAGCCATTTCCAATCTACCAAGCCATAGCCGTTAGGTTTGAGTGTAAACCCCAAATATTTTACCCCATCTTCCATGTTGTGTGCACCAAAATGAAATATATTTTGGATTAGTGGTCTCTCCGCTTCCACTGATTCTGGAAAATATAAAGCGGATTTGGTCATATTGATGGACATGCCAGTTGCATCACAGAAGAGCTCAAGAATATCCTTTATGGACCCGTCTTCAAAGTCTTCACACAAACAAAAGATTAGAATGCCATCAACAAATAATAGATGAGAGAGTTTTTCTTGTCTACCAATACATAGGCCTTGAATCTTATTTAATCTTCATGCATCAGATAAAACCATTTGTGACAAGTAGAAAGAGATAGGGGGACAGGGGGACAGGGGGTATCCCTCTTGAAGCCCTTAGCCCAATTTAAAGAAAGGGGACTCATACCCATTTGTGAGCAATGTGAAGGAAAAATCGGATTTGGTCATATTGATGGACATGCCAGTTGCATCACATAAGAGCTCAAGAATATCCTTTATGGACCCGTCTTCAAAGTCTTCACACAAACAAAAGATTAGAATGTCATCAACAAATAATAGATGAGAGAGTTTTTCTTGTATACCAATACATAGGCCTTGAATCTTATTTAATCTTCATGCATCAGATAAAGCCTGGCTAAGACCATTTGTGACAAGTAGAAAGAGATAGGGGAACAGGGGGTATCCCTGTTGAAGCCCTTAGCCCAATTTAAACAAAGGAGACTCGGACCCATTTATGAGCAATGTGAAGGAAACTGTGGTAATGCATGCCATTATCCACTTAAGCATAGGAAGCTCAAATCCAATGTGGATGAGCAAAAGCCAAAGGTAAAGCCATGAAACCCAATCATAGGCTTTAGACAAATCTATTTTGAGGATTGAAACTGGACGCTTTTGCGTGTTGATCGTATGCATGCCCTCTTGGGCTGAGCCAATAGCCTCATGGATCAATCTACCATTTAAAAACCCAAACTATTCGGGCATGATGAACTCTAAAAGAAGTGGTTTGATCCTGACTGTTATGATTTTGGCAATGATTTTTTACCAACAATTACAAAGTGAAATGGGATGGAAATCTTCAAAAGAAGTTGGTTGATCTCTTTTTGGAATTACTGCTATAAAGGTAGAATTGATACTAGGAAGAAGCTTACTAGTGGTTTGAACTTCTTTGTTCACGTGTAGCAGATCATCCCCAATTTGGTAGAAGAATTCCTCATAGCATTCGACCAACTAGTCGTCCGATCTAGGGCTTTTATCCTTTTGGAAGGAAGAAATGATTCCCAACAACTCCTCCTTAGTAACCTCTCGATGCAGTTCGTGTGAGTCCTCTTCATCTATGAATCTAGGAAATAATGCAATCATTTTGAGAATTTTCCCCATTTTGGTTTGCTCGGGCTCTTTGAACAATTGTTTAAAATGCTCGACCCCTAAGGCTGCAAAATATATGAACCCCTGAACTGCCTCCCTGTTGGAATCTTGAAGTTTCCAAATAGTATTGAAACATCGACAATAATTTGCAAAATTTTGGTCCCTAGCTTCAAACCATAATGCTTGACTTTTCAATCGCCAAGTTTTTTCGTATTCTAAGAGGATTTGGTTCCTTTGTACTTTAAGCTTTCGACATAGTGTTGCTCTGCTTCTACCCATTCATCTTCTTTTTGCTTCCTATACAACGAAGCCAATGATTCCTCTATGCTATTAAGTTCACGATCCAGGAAGCTTCGACGGTTACAGGCCCATTCCGAGACTTCGTCTTTTAAAAGATGAAGAGTTGAAGTAAACCGATAAGTTGTTGTGGCATTGTCATTTTCCTAGAATTTCACCTAGTTCTCTCGGACCAACGTCTTAAATTATTCTTTTGCTGCCCATGCAGAGTAGAATTTAAAAGGGGTGCCCAGTTTGATCGATGGCTTAGACATTTTAAGGAAAATTGGATAGTAGTCTGAATACTCAACCTTGCCAACGCGTGAGGAATAAATCATGATCTCCTAAAAGAGATGGTGGTGAAAAAGAAAACAATCAAATCTCTTACATATCATGTTTGCTCCAGCTCGATTGTTGCACCACGTTGAGCTTATAGAGTTTGTCTCCACGTCGACTAACCCAGTTTCTTCCATATGATTGAGAAAAAAGGTGGCTAATTTATCTTTGCGAGCATTCTCGCCCCAAAGTTCATCTCAATTTAAAGTAAAATTGAGATCACCTCCACAGACTATGTTCCCCTTCTGAGGTATACCGAGAGCAAAAAGATGTTGCCAAAAGGCCTCTTGATCATCATAGGGTTCGTAAAGATTGATGAAAGTAATCTCCTTGTCCAAGTCCTTGCAATAGAGCTCAATTATCAAACCTGGAAATATTGCACTACAATTTATGAGCAAATAAGAGGAGGCAAATCTTAATAGAATTCCCCTTGAAGCACCAGATGAGTCTAAACCCACAAAGGACCATCCTGAAAGAATATTACAAAGCTCCCTACTTATGTTGTCACTGTTTCCCATAATTTCTTGCACAAAGAGTACATCTGATCTTTCAGCCTCCATTAGCCTCTTGAGGGAGAGATTTTTAGCTTTCCCTATGACGTCTCGCATGTTAACCGATAACAACTTCATGAGGAACCTTTCACAGGGCAGGTCCCACTCCAAGGACCCCAAATATTAGCTTTTGTCTGCCCTCATGAACTTTTCTGAAGGCATTTTCCCGAGCATGTTTTAAAGCAGACTTGCACCTCGGTTTTGTCTGTCTCGTATCTTTCGTGATGATGTCAAAACCCAACCCCCCTTAAGGGACCTAAGACTGGTTGACAGATTTTGAGGGAAGAAGATACGGGTTTTTAGGAGGAAAGGAGGCCTCAAACTTTGATGGGTAGTTTGCCACCTGAGAGCCATTTTTAGGAGCCAAGACAACATGAATAACATTTTGTGGCCTCTGTTTAGAGGATTTAGGAAGTGATGACAAACCAGAAGACGAGCCCTCGCCTATCATAATCACCAAGCTAGGCAAATTTTCTATTAAAATGCCCGAGTCGGCTTACCCATAGACAAAGTCGCTTCCTTTCCTATGCATTATATCTCCTTGATCTTTTGTCGTTGTGTAGCAACAGATTCCAATTCATTTCCCAACAAATCCTTGTGCGTGCAATCCTTTGGGGCCACACAACTATCATTCTCCACTTCCAAGGCAATGCCCCGATCATTACTTCCATGCTTGAAACCACATGGATTGAGATATCAACTTTTTTTAGTATTTTCTTCAGGATTTAATCATGACTGAGGTGATTCGGGAGGCACGTCCCCCTCACATGAAATTGAGTCCATCAACCGATCGTGCCTGCCAGAAATTGACGACCCTCGAAACTTCTTGATTAAAGTATGCTCGCAGTCCACCAAAACATGTCCAACCTGATGACAACAGTAGCATCTAAATGACATCCAGGGTTTGTTTATAAATCCTTTGACCCAAAATCAAATCGAGCGATTCCAACAGGCCTTGACAAGGGTTCAATTCCACCAATATTCGCAATATAGAACGAAACCTACTGTTCTYATAGCTTCCATCTACAGATATGAAGGTCCCAAATGTGTCACCAATGGCCTTCAATCCCTTCTCAGATTGGAATTTACTGGGTAATTTAGGCAACTTGATCCATGTGGGAACATTGTCGAGAGCTTTCTCTCGCGCGTCAAATAGTGAGTGCCATGGCTCGGCACAAAAAAGGATTCGATTCCAATACCGGTGATTGGAAAGGATAAACCCCACATCTTCTTTAGATCAAAATACACAACCAATCCACCCTCTCAAGAGGAGATGAAAAGTCGGACTGTAACCTAGATTAGGGCTCCAGTGCGTGTCCACCCATGCTTCCATGGTAAAAAATGACATCCAACGACCATAGAACTTACCCACAATTGCACGACCTTCCAACTCCTCTACTTTACTAACTTGTAGATCTTCTCCCACCACCAAAGCAATGCCTCCACAACGATTTTTTACTACCTTCCATCGTTTTTTGTTTCTTTTTCTGTTTTCCTCGTAAGAGACTTTCCTTTCCTCCTCGCAGGTCCTCAATATCCAGACAAGACCTGATGAAACCTGAATCAGAGGCCTCTTCAGGAGCTTGTATAATCAGTGTCGAACTAGTGGAGACTGCTGCCATAATTGAGGCATATGTGTTAGGGTTTACATACCCTTCTTGACCTAAAAAAAACGTACCATGAATTGCTCTCCAAGGATATGCATTAGGGGTACCAGATCCATGTGACAGGACCGATGCAATAACGGACAGAGGAACAAGAACATGCGGGCCGATAGAGGGTTTGTCAAATTAGATAGCCTCCGGACAGTTCTTGAGCTCCGTGATCCCTGTTTCGACCCCTGAACCTTGCCCTCCATTAATCACCGCACGAAGATCTTCGACATGCTTGATGACAGGTGATGTAAAGATTGAATCTTCCGAAATGGTGCCCTCCAAGTAGTAACTATCCATCCCACCTGGCCCACACAAATCCACTCATAAATGTAATATTTGGGATTAACCCAAGTCAAATAAACAAAACCCTATTGAGGATACTCCTATGTATCCCTCTTTAGGATTAACCCAGCTCAAATAAACGAAGCCCGATTGAGGATACTCGTACGTATCCCTCTTGCGGAAACCCTTTCAACCATCACCCAAAATGCAACTATATATCACATGTATATGTGTAATGTAATTAATATAATACTATTATATATATTACAATTTTAGAGTAAATGTCTTAAATACAAGGATATAATTTCACTAAAAAAGTTTATAGAGGTATATATATCTTAAATTTTTCTCGATTTGAATTTGTAATTTTTTAAGAGAAAATTGAGCCCCTGAGTGGGCCCAACGGTTAAGAACATGTGTTATCTCTGGGGAGGTCACAAGTTCAAAACCGACGGGGTAGGGATGCTCATATTGGCCCATTGTGACAAGGTTGGAAGGGTAGACGACCCCTGGGATAGAGGTTCACTTCGGTGGGTGGGGGCTGTTGGATAACTTTTTAAGAGAAAATTGAACACCTGAGTGGGCCCAATGGTTAAGAACATGTGTTATCTCCGGGGAGGTCACAAGTTCAAAACCGGCGGGGGGTAGGGATGCTCATATAGGTAGATGACCCCTGGGATAGAGGCGGGGGGTAGGAATGCTCATATAGGTAGATGACCCCTGGGATAGAGGTTCACTTCGGTGGGCCTCGGGATATACTCTATGAAAAAAAAAAAGGTTGAAATTTCAAAATCCTTTCATAAGTTTAGTTTTGATACATTGAGAAAATACATTTAACTATTTATATCATTTTTATTGACCAAGAATTAATTTATTATGATTATTTAACTATTAACATACCCAACGACATGCACTTTCATTATTAAATTAGTTATCAAATTCTAATTGATTATGGTAAAGACTATTTTTATTATTTTTGTTGATGGAGTGTTAATTTATTTTTATTATTTTTCTGTTGTTGATGGAGCTTTAAATTATTTTTATTATTATTTATTTTTGTTGATGGAGAGTTGATTTTTTTTATTATATTTAATGAACATAACCAACGACATGTAATTCCATCATTAAATTAGTTTTCAAATCCCAAAAATTAATTATAGTAAAGAATTAATGTAAAAGAAAGAAAATGGAATATCATTACAATAATTAAATAATTAAATTATTATAATAAAAAAAATAAAAATTGTTATTAATAATTAAATGAAAACAATATTTATTTATTAGAAGGTGGTAAAATTTATTATAATTTAGTTGTGTATTGGGAATAAGGATAATGATTATTAACTACTATCTATTAATGGAGGTTAATAAGAGTTATTCATCATTGTTATTCATGGAAAACTAGGCCAACTAAAATAATTATTTAACTATTTTGACAAAAAAAAACCAAAACTTAAAATAATTAAACATCTTTTATTTACTCTCATGATTAAAAAAAAAAACAAATTTAAATATTTAAAAAACTCTAAAAACAATATTTTATTACATTGATAGATGTTCCTATTTCAATTCACCATCCAACAATTTAATTGTTTGACAAAACATCTGAGATTAAATTCATAGTTGGCATTGTCTGAGCTGCTCCAATTATCTTCTAACTGACAATGCATGTGCACGTTCATTTTTTATCAATTTAAACAGATGTGTTAATTACTTTAATATTAAAAAACATAACTAATATAAATTCAAACGGATGCTTTAGTTACTTTAATATTTGAAAAGCATAATTAATGTAGATTCAACTCAAAAAAGCATAATTAATGTAGATTCAACTCAAAAAAGCATAATTAATGTAGATTCAACTCAATTCAGCCTACCATTTACACCTAAATTTAGTGAAAAGTTCAATAGGCAGAAATCGAGTGTTAAGTTGTGTACACAGGAGTATCGATGAGAATGAGACAGACGTGGAAAGATTGAAAAATCCATGGGAAGACACTAAATCTAGGGAAGTCTTGGAGACACTAATCGTGAGCCCCTGTACCCATGAGAAAGAGAAAGACATGGAAAGATTGAAAAAGACATGAGAAGACACTAAATCTAGGGAAGACTGGGAGTCTGGAGACTACGCTTGAGCCCCTGCTCTACAGCTAGTGCTTCCTCATAGATTTAGATTTTGTACCACTCATTTACTGGCTCTATTCACCGCCAACAGATCCCGAAGTCCAAAGCAAACAACACCAGTGTGCGTTGCTGCTTCAGCCAACAATGAATATGATGAGGCGAAGAGCCGTTGATTTCAGACGCCCAGTGCAGAGGGGAATTTCCCGTGGAATTCTGGTTCTTCTGGGCATTTTTCTCGTGATCCTGATGCTCATGCTCTTCACCCATCATCGACATCCAACTCCTCAACTCGAAGACTCCCAGGTATGAGCAACATTAACTTTGCTGTTTTATTCAGAGTTACACAATGATTGTTTTCGAGATCTTTTCTTATGAGAACACCTTAATAAGTAGCCTTTTGGGTTCTATCATATGGGATCTCAGTTTACCACTAGACTACAATGAATTTCTTCTGAAACAGAGAACCATGCTACTTCTATGATTGTAGAACTAATGCCTACATTAGGACCTTAGGCTAAAGAAAAGAGGCTATTTGCATTTTTCGGATATTTCTTGAAAAAACCACAATTTTGAGGCTCAATAGACCAGATTGGGCCAAGTTCATCTAGATAAATAGGACACAATGGTGATCAGTCAAGAATGCGATGGAATGCACCATAACTCCTTCGGCAGCAAATCGGGCTAAAAGTCGCAGCAAGTATAAGACATGGCTCCATTGCTGACAAGTTTTTGAAACGTCCAGCCAAGTTTCTGCTTGTAATTGCTACTCACAGTCTATCTTTTGTCATCTTCACGAACTATTTTAATTTGGGTAACCCAAATTAAAAGTTCCGAGGGAAAGGGGATAGTTTTCTGCGAAGCTTAGATTAGTACAGGCAGGCTTAATATTTTAACTTTTTGTTATACTATATTGGGAAGATAACACTGAGTAAGTAGGTCAATATCTGTCTTAACTGTCTATACTCCATGGCTTCAGCCATTGTGTATGGATTTTACTGGTTAATACAATTCAACTTCGCGAAAGAAAAAAGAACAAAAAGATTCCTCCTGGTTACTGAAACAAACCCAGAAGATATTGACAAATGAAAGTTGTCATAACTATTTGTACACAGAAATTTAGGATTAGGTTGCTATGTTACTTTATGCAAGAGTATATTGAACCTTGTGGTTGGGCATATTCTAATGTTTTAGTTTAAAATCAACAAGTGGAGTCAAAATCGACTTCATCTAGCATTTTGGTTGCAGGCTTTGGCCATTCATACTTACTCAATTCTCAAAGTTTCAAGACTTTAAGGTTTGTTTGATTTCATTTCATTTGGGCAAGCAAAGTTGAATTGCCAATAAGATGAAAATGTCACAATTAGAACTTCAAACAAGTTTCACTACATTAAGGTTTGTTTGATTTGATTTCATTTGGGCAAGCAAAGTTGCATTGCCAATAAGATGAAAATGTCACAATTAGAGCTTCAAACATGCAATAATGCTTGAAGATGTTTGGGCTTCAATGTGGTAAGAAAAGTTGGATTACCAGTACTACCTTTAATCTCAAATAAAAATTTCAAACATGAAATAGTTCCCGGAGAAGATTTTTTGGACTTCTATGGGCAATAAAAGTTGCATTGCCATTGAGATATCAATATCATAGAAGCTGACAACAACAATGGGGAATGGATTTTATATGTCTAGCAACATAATTAATTATTCAGTCTGGCTTTTCTAATAATGATTTTACATATGAGGATAATGGAGATGACCCGAATAATGTTAGACTGTCTGCTATTTTTAACTAAGATGTTGAACAGGAACCCTCAAATTCTGCCTTTGGGATATAGGATAGGCCATTTGATGCATGGTATAATGTCTTAGATGCCATAATTTTGACCTGATTCTCACCAGTTTTCTCCATGTCTATTAAGGATCTAGTGCTGGTCCATTGTTTTACTGATTATAGCCATTTTCATCTAGTGCTAGATGCAAAAGAATCTCAGATCTTAATAAAAATTAGTTTCATAAAAGAGTGCACCTCTGAGAGTTGAAGACAGATTGGATGGAGCATCCAACTTCCTATCTGGGAAAGCAAGAGTAACTTTGGCGTTAAAGGAGTATGACCTTTGGGAGTTAGTGGACAAAATAGTTGCTCCACTGACAAATCCTGCAGATTTGACATCTCACCAGAAGGAGGAGATCAAAGCTTAGCGGGTACTCTTGGATTTAGTGAAGAATCATTCAATTCCTCACCTATCCAAAAAGAAGATGACCAAAGAGATGTTTGATGCCTTGGTAGGTTTATTCCAAAGCATTAACATGAATAGGAAGATGGTCTTAACAAATAAACTCATATCGGTACAAATGTCTAGATTTGACAATATTACCAACTATTTCATGAGGATCACACAATTATGTGATCAGCTTGCATCCATAAGAGAGAAAAGTAGAGCTCGTGAATGTGCCATTGAATGGTCTTCCCAAGTCATGGGAACCATTTTTCAAGAGAGTCTATGCTCGGGAAATCTCCCAGTTTGATAGAGGCTTTGGGATGATTGCATCCAGGAAGAGACTCGGGAGGAGTCCACGGGTAGCAAGCAGGGAAATAGTGATGAGAACTTGGCCCTTGTCAGTGAGACAAGGAAGGGCAAAGGAAAGAGTTCTAGCAAGAAGGGTAACAATGATGGAGGATCATCATAGCCAGGGAAGAAGAAGGACTCGAGTAAAATCAAGTCCTTCTCATGTCATAAGAATGGACATTATGCATCTCAGTGTCCAGAGAAGAAGAAGGGCAAAGGAAAGACGCAGACAACAACATCAGTAGAGACGTAGCTAGATGAGTTTGCAACAAAGTTTGAGAAGGATTTCTCACTAACTTCTTGCCTTTCTACCAACACAACTACTTGGAGTGCGTGGTTCTTGGACTGTGGTGCATCTCGTCATATGACAGAAGCACGGGAGCTATTCAATAGTCTGACGAAGAGGGACTCAGATGTTCATGTGCAGCTTGGGGATGATGCCAAGTATGCAGTGAAGGGAGAGGGAACAACTACGTTCCAACTTGTAGTTTGCTCAACAAAGTTGCCAAAGTACTGAAAATTGAAATACGTGAAGGCTGAAACCCTTTAACAAAGAGGTTCCCAAATGAGTTCTTAAGTGTTATATTGCAAATGTGAAGTGTGAGAACTAAAAGTAACTTGCGGAATTGTAAAAGGTTGATTAAGCCCTTAAGATATCGATACTTGCATGCATGTACATAAGATGGAAGACTTAAGAAACAATTGCTTGCATGTAAAGTAAAAGACATAACCGAAAAGTTAATTAACCAATTAGCGCATGCATGTGTGATGGGTGAAGCTTTAAGAAATTAAAGATTGCATGCAAGGTAAGATAAACTGAAAGCAAAAATCCACAGTGCCTCCATGGGCTCTAAGCTAGCATATGTTATGAGATCTACTCTAGATTATTTTAAGTTAGGCATGCATGTAGAAATCACAGCTAATCTAGCTAAACTAAGCAAGAAAAATAAATGAAAGAGATCTAATCTAAAACTTGCAAAAATAAGACAGCAAGGGAAGGAATGCAAGCCACTTGGGTACAACTCCTTTGGGCTTGCTTTATAGTGATTTAGAGTATAGAAGGAAAGGAGAAACGTTTACCACAATGAGAGGAGTTGTTTGAGGGTGTGTTGTGCTCGAAATTGGACAGTATGCCCTCTTGTCCTGGCGAGAATCTGCAAAAATCAGCAAGCTATTGCTTGCTGATTTGAGCTGCAACACACTCAAAAGATGTTATGAAATTTCTGTTTTTAGGCAGAAATTTCGAACATGTGTAAACCAGAAAATTATAGTGTTTTAATTGACCTAACTAAGCCTATTAGCTACTAAAATCAGAAATGGAAGAGCATGGAAATAATCAGAAAATGTTTTGGAGTGTAAATGAGAAGTAAGAGTAAATCCATGCTTGGATTTATCCCGATAGATTCCTCTTGAAGTAATCTGCAAGTCTTAAACAA
>JASDQU010104062.1:7640-28080 GCA_032191745.1 Picea mariana
AAGGACCGGTCACAGAGAAGGTCATCCAGGAGTTCACCGAGAAGGAGACTCTAGCAAAGAAGGAAGTTGAGGCAGCTTGAGCCAAGCTCGAGGCCTTCGAAGAAGATTTTCCCAAGTCAGAGTGACTTGGTATGAGTCACAGGTGAGTGTTGGGAGCCTGTTGGCCCTCAACCAAGTTTTGGAGAACCTTGGTCGTGTTTGACCATTTGTTTGGGACTTCGACAGGCTAGTCGAAGACAGAGCACCAAGCAAAGTGGATATCGTGGGATCTCACCCCCTTTTGTGAGACTTTTGGGGATTAGGGTTTATATCAAGGGTATGGGATTTCATCCTATGGGTTTACCCATGTTTATGCCCCATTTTTAATGTATAAAAAGATATCTAGGTAATGTAAGAAAAGATAGACCTAGTAGAATCAGTTTAGTGTGGATCTAGAGGATTTGTGCATACTATGTGTTAAGACTTGCAGAGCTAAGTAAAAGTGATTGTAAGAAGCTTGTGTGCAGAGTGTGTAAGAAGGATTTGTGTTGTGACCTAACTCGGGGAAAGATGATCTAGCAAATGTGCGCAGATCTCCTGTCCTATGCGGAGTGGGTTTCGAGGATCTGTCGTGTAAGAATATTGAAATAAGATAATAAATAAGAAGAAGAGTTGGTGGACATAGCCCCATGCTGGGGGTGAACCACGTATATCCTGTGTTGTGACTGCTTTGTGTTATTGATTTGATTTATGCTTAGTTTTGAATCTTTATGTATCTTAAATACATATCATGTAGTATCTTAGTGCTTAATAACATGATTGAATGCTAGATTTTTTTGATGCTATGTGCTAAATGGTTAGATATGCTTAGATCTTGTTGAATACTGAGTTGTTTTGTAATTAGGGATTTTAACCTGCGATGTGAATAAGGGTAAAATCTAATGAATGTTAACTTCTAAGTTCTCTGTTAAGTATTGTGATCAAAGATCTGTGTCTCAGCTAGGTTGTAGAAACTTGAGTGCTACAACCCCCCCTACCTCCACCTCGGGTAAGACTTCATCTACTTCGTAGGTGTTGCTGAAAGGGTTGATAGTTAGGGTTTTATTGGTGTGTTGTTGAAGCGTTGAACCCTGGGTCTTCCCCTGTGCCAACATAATTTCACCACCGGAAGATACCTAAATTCCTAAAGTCTCGAACGTCGAAGTCCCAAAGTGGACATGAGTCGTCCGATCTGAAGATCACTTCAGGTGCATTCTGAACCGTTGATCAAAATATAGTGGAAGGATAGTGTAAGTAGAATAGCTAAAGTTTCAAAGTAAATGGTAGCCATCCATCGAATTGCTTGATTAAGCCATAGCTGATGGATTAAGTAGTGAAAGGATAAGTGTAAACCGTCTGATCTATTCAGACAGGTGTCTGCAGATCATCGACTCCAGAAAATTGACGTATGGAAGAAATGAGATTTTGAGAATTGAAAGTCCCGAAGGCCAAACTCACGGAGGAGATCTTGATCGTATATTTAGGGAGACAAGTGTCAATAGATCTTCCAATTGGGAAGATTGTCATATAGGAAAAGAAAGGCTTGAGAGTTGAAACTCGCGGAGCCCGGATCACAAAGTAAATCACATTCGTTGATTTAGGAAGGTTAGATCTGATCCGTAGAACTTGAAAGGACATATTTGAACTATCAATTCATGATCACCGTCAATATCGTGAGATTGATAGTTCCATTGCATTGTGGAGTCAGAACATGCCCAGGACTTAATTTTTTGTGAGTGGGCTGCAATCGAAACCATGGTTTTGGAGAAAGCATACGTGGAGCTCTGTAGTGAATTCAGGGGCGAAAAGTGGATTTCCCTCAAATCAACTTTGGCCGCCCCTGAAATCACATGGTCACATGAGAGCATTGCCCAAGGTGACATTAGCGGAAGATTGAGGAAGGAACTAGTGCTTCTAGGCTCCACATCGGAGGTTATGCATTGAAAAAAATAAAAAAACATCTGTGTGTATAATCCAACGATGCTGATCAAACCGAATCTGATCGAAGGGTTGTTGTTTCACTTTGTGGCTTCTTGATCAGTTACGATTCAGTTACACTAACTGAATCATTTTTCACGGGAGTTGGAATCATAGCTCTTGAGCGTTCTGGGATTCCCGACATGGGCGTTGGAGATTCAGAGAGTAACAGATGATGAGAGCATGAATAAAAGAAATATGTCGTAACAGAGGAAGGCTGTTGTTTCTCTGTAAAAAGTAGTCAAATTGTAAGCAAGGTATATCACAGCATGAACTAAGGGAGAAAATGAAGAGATGAAGACCATAAGCTGGACAGAGAAAAAATGGTGAAAACAACAGACTGTACGAGAACTTAAGCACAAGAAGATGCGAGCAGGAAGACACTGATGCAGGAAGAGCAGAGCAGTGTAGCAGAATAGTGATGAGACTGGTAAGCCATTGATAAATACTGTATCACTGTAATAAATTTCAGCAAGCAAAGATTTATATTTCAGGTCAGTAGGGTGGTTCTAGGGAGGACAGTTGTCCTCATAGTTTCAAGTGGGTTCTTGAACATAGAGAGTTGTAGCTTCCATTTGGTTGCAGATAGAAAAACTAGTGTGGTAGGGTGGTGCAAGGAAGAACTATTGTTCTCTGTTATACAGTTTGGTGCCTGTGTGACATGAAGTTGGTTCTTCCATCCAGTTGGTGTTGGAACACTCAGGGATTTGGTGCTTGCTTTTAGTGGGTGCTAGAGAAATGATAGAGTTGGTTCTATCAGCAAATTGCAACTTGTAAAACAAAGGTGGTAGCCTCACATTGAGTTGGCGCTCAAAGATAGATGACGTGCAAAACATAAAAATACTTCCTATCATTCGAAGAAGAAGAGGTTTTATCCCTTTGTGGGTTTCCTCATGAATATTTCTCTCTGTGTATATCATATGTGGGATTGATGTTTACTATTTCTATTGTTCATGACTTGCATAATCTTGATGATCACTTGGAGAGGATTAATAATATTTTAATAGGCATAAAATTGTTTAAGCATAGTAACAACTAATTCAACCCTTCCTCTCAATTGTCTTAGTAATTTCAACAATTGGTATCAAAGTGGGTTCCTTTTAGCTAAAGGTAGATCAGTAACCTTAAACATGACAAGTCATGAACGAACGTCAACCAATAAGCCTACTCTGTTTGATTGAACAATTTTTTCTTTCTGGAAGTTTAGAATGAGAACATACATTATGGCCTTAGGTTATGATGTTTGGGATGTGTTATCACATAAACTTGTTAGAGTCTTGTGAATTTGGTGTTTTTTCTTAAGCCTATAGTTTTGCCTATCTCTCCTCCTTTTGATCAGAAATTTATTTCGGATTCATTGCATAGGTTTTTGATATTCGATGTTTCGGACCAAACCAGTGTGGTCCATCATCAGGAAAAATATTATGAGATATGAAGGAAAAAAGATATAACAAGTGTAAATAAATACTTGAAAAGTTGTTTATGAAGAGCCAACATATGAAATCAGGAAAAATTATATTTGTTTGCTTATTAATTATTTATTAAGAGTCGACTAATTAAAATGAAATAAAAAATATAAGAGTTAGAATTATTTTTTTGCAGACCCAATTGTAAGGTTTTTTCCTTTCGGATTATAGTTTTATCCTTTTTCCCGTCTGAGAGGTGTTGGCCCTAGGCCTTTCTATTTTCTCTAAGGTCGATCACTTCTCTCTCTCTTTACCTCTCTCACCAATCATCTTGTTTTCCTGAGCCCTCAGCTAGTCATCCAAGTATTTGTTTACAGAGACCACAGACATAAGCACAAGCGTAACACTTAGACCAGTCTGATATGGACTCAAATCAAGCGAGCGAGCTCGGTTAGCTTTCAATGACAAAGATCCATCAGGAAGATCATATCGACAACCATCAAGCTATCAGGACCATAAGGTTACATGAATTTTAATGTCAGACAGAGGTCTGAAATCATGAGATCAATCTTAGCCATCCATTTCATAAGGACATGTGGCATGGGATCACCACGGAGAAAGTCATTTCAGGAAAACTGAAGTAAGGAGTGCACATATTTCTCGAGTCCCGACATGTCGAGGTCCTGAAATTTTGATATTCATCTGGGTCATCTGATCTAGTGGGGATGCGTGGCACCTGATCCAAGAGATTGCAATTTCATGACTCATAGGTTTGATCATGGAGCATGATACGAAGTAGCGAAATGAGAAATCATGAAGCGCCTTGGAATTGGACACGTGGCCACTATTATCACTCCAAGAAACTCTTTGAGGTTGTAAGACAAAGATGCTTGGTAACTTAAAGTCAACTTGTTTTTGTGTTTTTGTATGTGTGGATCAATGGGATAACTCAACTACAATATAGTATCCAGACAGTCAAAATGAATAATCAAATAAACCAATGCCCTCAAGGATCAATAATCAGATAATAGCTTTAAGTGGGTGAAGAAGACAGTGCTTATAAACCAGATACACAATGATGGGTCTAATAAACAATGTAAGAAAATATTAATCAAGTTATGAACTGACTAATGAGATGACAGTCATTTTGCAGTTAAAACAACTTGAATAAGAGTGCAGAAGAAGGGTGGAAATCTGACATTAATAGAGAGAGAAACTTGTGATCTGTATTATCATATGAAAAGTCTGTTACAAAGGTATAGTTCCGGTATCCAAAATCAACCCTCTGCTTCTATCAAATGATAGGTATTTATATCTTTTACAACAAATCTCAGATCCTATAAACATGGATCTGGATTTCTAAATATGGAAAGCAGAGTACAAAAATTAATAGAATAAAATAACCTAATATTTAACCAAATAGATTTAATATGATCATTAGAAGTCGAATTTGACAACTAAAGCATTATTTGGCAGTTTGTAGGTGAAAATCACAAATTTAGAAATCTGTTTTTGATGACTGGGAGATTTTCTGTCAAGAGTTATTGTGCCATTTGGTGTTATTTCCTCACCACATGTCTTTAAAACTTCATGAGAAAGATATTGTATATTCTCCTAATTATTATCCATCATTTGACACCTTTCCCACGTGTTCAGGAATTAAAAAATCACGATCTGGGAAAAAAGAATATGTTTCTGGACTCTTCTACTCTTTCACCATCTCTTTTGTCCTAAATCTTCCCCTTTAGTTGGTGAAAAGGAAAGCTTTCAACAACTAACTACAAGATTTCAAAACCAATGAGTTGGTGAAAGCGCAAATTTTTTAAGGAAAATTGCCTTGGGAAAAATCAATTTTCTGAGCCGTGGAGAGTCCGTTTTACATGCTTGAATAGTTGATTGGCATATAGAAATCCTAATATTTCCAATGGTACTTTCAGATCTATTTTTAGATCTTTGGAAGGTAGTCAAAAGTCCTCCACAAGATGAGGCATCATTTTTCAAACAAATTTCAAAATGAATTATTTGATCGCTAACAGCCACAACTCATAGTCATATGGAAAGCGGGTCTATAAAGAAGGGCATGTGCCTATTGGGTGGCTGGAGACTAAGGTTATTCAGGGAGATGATTGTGGCCGTCAAATTCAAAGTAGGTCCGACTGTCGATATGGATGGGCCATTTCGCAAGCTCAAGTATCGGGATATTTGGAATCAGGTGGACTGAAGATTCCCGAAATGTGAAGTCCTAAAATTTCATGAAGAGAAGCCCCAGGTCATGACCCAAGGTCACATTAAGTGATGGAAAGGAGCCACTCCAGAAGCCGAGCGCACCCATATTTTACTAGGAGAAGATCTACGTGGTCTCAAGCCACCGGGATTGACTTGAAGGAGTCGTGAACATCTCCTGGAACATTCATGGGTGTCAGGTTTCATCCTGATCTCGATGAAAGTAGTTAATGGAAATGGGGAAGGTGGTTGAAACCTAGTTTCACCCCATAAATGGAAATCATGGAAAAGATGGTTGTGGAGGTAGATTGTTAGCCCAAAGTTCCCCTGTCAATGATTTCTCCTGCAAAGCCCATACTGGTTTGAGAACATGTCTAACAGAAGAATGCAGGTGTAAACTGGCAGAAGAGATGTAGATGCAAATCTTTGATTGTAGTATCTAGGTCACAGTCCTGGTCATGAAAAGTTTTTCTAAGTATAAATACTTAGTTCTGATATTTTGTTAAGGTCGATGGTAGAGCTAAGCTCCCGTATTGTAATGTTTTAATGAAGCTATGGTTCTCTTGTTATGTAACTTGTCATGAGACTTCTTGTTTAAATGAAAGTCAACTTATATTTCTATCTTACTTGCGTCTTATACTGAATGTTCATGATTGAAGGATTCGCATGAATTGTGGTGATTGTATTGTAATGAATGTTTGATTGCAGTGCAGTTATAGCTTTTTCAGTTTCCTGAACTTTGAATTCAAGAGGATCTTGTTTTCAAAGTTTTCACCCTTAGGCTATTGGAAGACCTGATGTCCAGAGCAGATATTTACATATTCTCCTCGACTTCTTCCCCCTACTCACCCTTACTACAACTTACTGGTTGGATTTAATCAAGACCTCATTCACTTGTGCATACTGTCCCATATTTCTGAGTTAAAATGATATTCTCTCAAGTCTTCCCCATTTGACCTCTTTAAATCCATTAACCATGACATATAAACTGATGGGTACTAGGCTTACCTCTACCACAATCCATAGGTGACTTCTGGTGTTAAGATTTATGGCGTCGTTGCTAGGGATGAATTGAATATTTTCCCTAGGATAGAACGACAAAGCTTATTGATTCTGAAGGTACATCAGAACTCAGTACTGTTGAAGATTGCGACTTGCACCTGGTGACTCCACAAAATGGGCACTCCATTGGTCTGACTCCACTATTTCAGTTGGCTCTGAAAGGAAGAAACACGAGGTATCACCCACAACTGACTCTAGCCATGCCTCAAGCTGACCCAAAGAAAATTATCATAAAATGAAAGACCTCTCAATAAGGTACTTCAGCTACCGAACTAGGTGATTCTAGTAATTTTCATCATCCTCCCTCTGAAACTTCATTAGATGCTTCTCATACTCCTATTATATCTTTAGTTGGAGTTTCTAGAGCCTTGAATTTTAGGAGTTTTCCTGTTGTTTTCTCCTCCCCTGGCCTTCATTTGGAAGGAGAAATTTTTGACACTCCCATCTCCACTGAAGTTGTTCCCTGGCTCAGACCCAGGACCTTAGGAGATTTTCCCACTCCAGGTTTTACTATCCCTTCCCCTATAAGATTCATTGTATGAGAAGCCTCTTTTCCTACTAGCTCTGCTACTTTTTTCCCCGGAAGTACATTTCTAGTATCACCTATCTGAACTCCATCTCCACCTACTCGTCCTCCTGTTCACACTCCAATGGCAGAAGAAAATCCCCCTAGAACCAGAATGGAAGCTATAATAGTTGTTAGGTATTCCCCTCTTATTTTGTCTCAGCCTCTGAATGCCCTCCTAGCGGATGGCTACCTTAAGCAGTTACCTAAGTTCACGGGTGAGGGAGACATAATTGCAGAAGCACATATTGAAGCCTTTTATAGCTGTACAGATAATCATGCCATAGAGAATGAAGATGTATGGATGGGGATATTTTTTCATAGCCTTGATGGTGAAGCTAGGAAGTGGTTTAGGGCCTTTCCCCCTGGATATATTGGTGGGATTGAAGCCCTAGATAAATTCTTCTTAAAGGATTGGGGAGACAAAAAGGATCTCCTATACTATATTACAAAGTTTGGGGCTCTAAAGAAAGAGGAAGGGGAATCTGTGTTTGATTTGTCCAAGAGATTTAATAAAACATAGAATAAAATTCCCATTGAAGTCAAGCCTATAGAAACCTCTGCAAAGATTACTTATTCTAATGCTTTTTATCCTGACTTCTGTCTCCTACTAAGAGAAAGACGAGATACTTTATTGGCTCATATGCAAGATCCAACCCTTGAAGTAGAGTCTAATATATTTGCAGTTGATAAACTTACGAGGAAGGATGACAAAGAAAAAAGAAGAGGGAGGTCTGAAGTCTCAACCTCTGGTTCCTATACTATCCATCCTCAAGTTGATGAACTTACTAAATTAGTAAAATCTATGTCTGTTGAGATGGAGAAGTTGAAGCTTGAAGGAAGACAAAACTATAGAAATCCACAAAATGTTTATAATAGAGGAAACTTCAGGAGACCTAACAACGCTCCTCAAATTCTTCCAAGAAAGAAGATAAACAGAGATAAAAATGATCAGAACATCCAAACCCCTCTCCAAAATAATCTTGTTATAGATGATGAAGGTGAGGATGAGGACTTTGATCCTAAAATCCACTGTCTTGGAGACACTTCCTCCTTTCCTCATTTGACTCAATCTGCATATGAGGAATCTTTCATGGACAACCATCTTAATGAGTTGAGTAAGGGAGAGAAGGCCAACAACAACCCAAACAGATATAATCTGAGGTCCGAGAAGAAATAAGGAAAGATCAATGTTCCTAAGAAGCCTACCAAAGAAGAGAAGCCTACTAAAGATATAGCAAACAACAACAAAGGTAAGAAAGCACAAGCACCATCTCCAGTAATTAAAGTTCTTGTTCCAGAAGTGAAATAAATTATAAATCCCCCTCACTCTTTTAATTTTGACCATGAAATTCAAAAAATTAGAATCCCTGTACCCCTTTTTGAGCTGGTCAAACATGAAGACAGTGCCTCTCCAAAATGTTGTAACCCAAACCTTTATCTCACTCCACAGACTCAGTCAATTTTCAATATGAAAAGCCAACAGTTATCTTAGGTCCTTTAGTAGAAGACAAAGATTACTCCTCTCCTCTCTTCTATACCTCACTGAACATACATGACAAGGTGTTGCACAATTGTTTTATGTATTCATGGGCATATCACAATCTTATGCCTAAAATCGTCATGGAAGAGCTTGGTCTAGAGATTACAAAAGCCTACCATGACCTATATTATTTTGACTCCAGAAAGGTCAAGTGCCTTGGGGTTATCAAAGCCTTGGTCGTATCTTTGTTCCAGCTCCCAATGAAAGGCATGATCATGGACATCGTGGTATCCAACGTTTCCCCTAAGTTCGAGATGCTTATATATAGATTTTGGATAAAAATGCTAGGGGGGGATTTTCAGATGGACCTCACCTATGCTACCATTCCGGTGTTTTGGGGTGAACATAGGAGACTTTATAGGGAAGCTCAGTTGGCCTACATTATTAGTGATGAAGCAAACCCCATGAACCATCCTATATTTTCTCTTGATACAGACTTGGGATCTATCTTGCTGCAACTCATCGACGCTCCTCAAACTCCTCTGGAGATCAAAAAGAAGCCTATCACTTTTTGTGAAGGTTCCCCTCCTATCACCTTTGTGTGGAAAATGTTCTTCGATGGAGCCTCTTCTAAGGATGTTATTGGTGCTGTAGTGGTTCTTGTTTCTCCTACTCAAGAGACTATAGCTATTTCCTACAAGCTAGAATTCGATGCTACCAATAATATGGCAGAGTATGAAGCTCTCGTTTTAGGTTTGAGGGATGCAAAAGACATGAGAATTGAAGAGATATCAATATTTGGGGATGCTGAGTTAATTTTCCATCAAGTCATAAATATCTACCGAGCCAAGCACCCTAGGCTAAGAAGTTATAAAAATGAAGTGTGGGACTTTATTAAAAAAAAATTCCTAACTTTCAACATTTCATTTATTCCAAGAGAAGAAAACATCATGGTTGATTCTCTGGCTGTTTCAGCAAGCAATTTCAAAGTCCCTTTTCCACCAAAGCTCAAGTATGATGTAGAAGTAAATTATAGACCCTCTATACCTGGCAATGTCAAGCATTGAAAAGTATTTGAAGATGATATTGAGATCAAAATATTCCTTGAGACTGTTGATGATTTTTTTGCGCTACATATTGATCAAGATTAGGATTCTGAAATTAATCCTCATGTTGATGTTTTCCTGAAAAAAATCGCTAATCAACATATTGTTCAGTTGCCTAGCAATCACATTTCGAAGGGACTAGTTCCTTTGGGAATACTATTTGAAAAAAATGATGTGGCAGCGAAAGTTAAAGGATCGGATGATGATGTTGATGTAGTCGAATGCAACATTGGTACAGAGAAAGATCTAAAATTTGTCAAGTTGTCGAGCAACCTATCAAGGGAACAAAGGGCTGAATATGTTGAGCTATTAAAGAATTTTACTGATGTGTTTTCCTGGACTTATGAGGATCTCAGAACATACAACACAAGCATCATTGAGCATAAGATCCCATTAAAGGAGGAGGCAAAGAAATTTAGGCAGAAACTGAGACAGATCAATCCCATGCTGCTACCTATCATGGACAAAGAGGTAAAGAAGATTTTAGATGCCTAGATCATCGTTCCTTTGAGGTATTCTGAATGGGTGGCCAACATGGTCCCAGTGAGAAAGAAGAGTGGAGAAATTAGACTTTGTGTCGATTTTAGAAACCTAAACAGAAGCTCCAAGAAGGACAATTACCCATTGCCGAAAATGGAGCACATATTGCAGAGGGTGACATGTGCATCCAGGATGTCCATGATTGATGGATTTTTTGGCTACAATCAAATTTCAGTCTTACCTAACGACAGAGAGAAGACAACATTCACCACTTCATGGGGCACATTCATGTATGCCAATGTTCCCTTTGGATTCATAAATGCAGGAGAAACTTTCCATCACGCTATGGACATTGACATCACCTTTAATGGGGAAAGGGATAAATTTGTAGTCATTTATCTAGATGACATTACAATTTTCTCTAGGATTGATAAAGAAATTTTTTATCATCTGAGAAAGGTCTTCCTGAAATGCAGGAGGTTTGGTCTCTTACTAAATCCCTTGAAGTCCTTGTTTTCCATGCAAGAGGGAAAATTTTTGGGGTACATAGTATTAGCCGAGGGTGTAAACATTGATCCCAGTAGGGTGGCAACCATCCAAACCTTAGCACTCCATAGATCCAAGAAAGAAGTCCAGTCTTTCTTGGGGAAGATTAATTTTCTGAGAAGGTTTGTTTTTTATTTTTCTGAAATGGTGAAGGACATTACAGTCATGTTGAGAAAAGGAAATGAAATCAAATGGACTGCTAGATCTCATAGTTATTTTGATCAAATAAAGAAGACCATGACCGAAGCACCTATGCTCATTAGTCCTAATTATTTCAAAAAATTTATGATTTTCTCCTTTGCTTCACTTGACACAGTGGAAGTTGTTTTGTTTCAAAAGAATGACGAAGGGTTCGAGTAGGCCGTTGCCTTTTTCAGCAGGGCATTGAGAGATGCAGAGATGAAATATGACATGATGCAAAAATAGGCCTATGCCCTTGTTAAGGCTCTCAAATCCTTCAGGATCTATGTTTTTCATTCAAAGTCCATTGCATATGTCCCTGCATAATTTGTGAAGGATATTCTCATTCAACCTGACTTATATGGAAGAAGGAGCAAGTGGATTGCCAAAATCCTTGAATTCAATCTGGATATAAATCCCACCAAACTAGTTAAAGGCCAAGGTTTAGCCAAGCTATTGGATGAATCTAATTGTAAATATTTGGGGGTTAACTTCATCAACACTTGCTTAGAAAATCAACAAGCTGAGTTGTCTGATAAAATTTCTCAGGATAGACCTTTGTTGGCAGAATGCGCCTGGTACAAAGACATTATATATTTTCTGCAAGAGTTAAATCCCCCTAATGGTATGGGAAAAATCAAGGAAAGAGATTTAAATCTCAAATCAATTAGATATGGCCTTATTGATCAGGTCTTGTATTGGAAAGACCCTCTAGGTGTTCTTATAAGATTTTTGGACCCAAAGGAGGCCCAAAAGATTATGTTTGATTTTCATGACAACCGTTGCGGAGTACATCATTTCTAGAGAACCACAGCCTACATCATTCTCAAGGATGGGTACTTCTAGCCTACTCTATTCACTGATGTCTATGCAAAAATCAGAGCTTGTATCAAATATCTAACATTAGCTGGGAAGAAACAGCTCAAGTCTCTTCCATTGAAGCATGTGGTAGCTTCATGACCCTTTCAGCAGTGGGGCCTAGACTTTATTGGGGAGATTCATCCTCCTTCAAGAGTTGAGAACGGGTCGATCTTAACTGCAACAGATTATTTCACCAAGTGGATAGAAGCTATCCCCACAAGGAGTGCTTCTCACAGAGTAATCATTGTTTTTCTTGAAGATATTATGGCAAGGTTTGGTTGTCTGAACATAATCATCACTGATAATGCTGTATTTTTCAAAGTTGAACCATTGATCAAGTTTTGTGAGCAATTCAAAATTGCATTGATCCACTCTACCCCCTATTACCCCCAAGGAAATGGATTGGCAGAGTCCTCTAAGAAGAGTATTATAAATATTATCAAAATATTACTAGAGGACAACAAGAAAGCATGGGATTCAAAGCTCAAGTTTCCTCTGTGGGCTAACAGAGTGAAAACAAAAAGATCTCTTGGGATATCTCATTTTCATCTTGTGTATAGAATTGAGGCCATATTTCCTTCTCAGATTGCCTTGCTAGTGGAAAAATTCTTCCAGGACTACCAAGGAGAACCCGATGACATGATTAGAAGGATACTGCAGCTGGTAGAAGTGCATCAGGCTAGGGA
Source organism: Picea mariana (assembly GCA_032191745.1). Classification (NCBI taxonomy): domain Eukaryota; kingdom Viridiplantae; phylum Streptophyta; class Pinopsida; order Pinales; family Pinaceae; genus Picea; species Picea mariana. Next base: position 20,234 of record JASDQU010104062.1, read on the forward strand.
GAATATACTAGACAAATCACATGAACATCAACAGAAGATCAGGCAGACTTTTGACAAGAAAGTAAGAAAGGAGTATTTCCAAGCGGGAGATCTAGTGCTCAAATGGGATGCGCCCAGACAAGACAAGGGAAGACATGGTAAGTTTGAATCCCTTTGGATTGGTCCCTTCAACATTTCCGAGGCATATCCAAACAACACTTATAGGTTGCAGAATTTGGAGGGTGACGAAGTTGTTGGTAACCCTATAAATGGGCACTTCCTGAAAATGTTTTTTGTTTAAAGCCGCATTTGGTGTCCTACCATTGTAAATATTGTTCTTGTTTTATGTTTATTTTTCTTTTAATAAGAGACTCCATAACCCAACGCAAAGGCACTAGAACTGCGTGTTATTGGCATCTCGCGAGGAGCATGCCATCCCTTGTGGAGACAAATGTTATCACATAAACTTGTCAGAGTCTTGTGAATTTGAGGGTTTTTCTTAATTCTATAGTTTTTCTTGTCTCTCCTCCTTTTGTAGACCCAATCGTAAGGTTTTTTCCTTTCGGCTTATAGTTTTCTCCTTTTGCCTTCCTGAGAGGTATCAACCCTACGCCTTTATATTTTCTCTAAGGTTGATTGCTTCTGTCTCTCTTTACCTCTATCACTGATCCTCTTGTTTTCCCAAGCCCTCAGCTAGTCATCCAAGTATTTGTTTACAAAGACCACAGACATAAGCACGGGCACAATACTTAGAGCAGTCTAATATGGACTCAAATCAATCAAGCGAGCTAGATCATCTTTCAATGACAGATATCCATCAATCAGATTGGATCGACGACCATCAGGATATCGGAACCATAAGGTTACACGAATTTTAACATCAGACAGAGGTCCAAAATCACGAGGTCAATCTTAGTCGTCCATTTCAGAAGGAAACGTAGCACAGGAGCACCACAGAGAAAGTCATTTCGGGAAGACTGAAGTAAGGAGTGCACAGATTTCTCGAGTCCTGAAATGTCGATATTCATCTGGGTCGTCTGATCCGATGGGGACGTGTGGAACCTGATCCGAGAGATCGCGATTTTGCGACTTAGAGGTTTGAGCATGGAGCATGACATGAAGTCACGAAATGTGAAATCGTGAAGCACCTGGGAATTGGACCCATGGCCACAACACACAGTCATATGGAAAGCAGGGATATAAAGAAGGGCATGCGCCTATTGGGAAACTGGCAACTAAGGTTATTCGAGGAGATGATTATGGTCGTCAAATTTGAAGTAGGTTCGACCGTCAATCTCGATGGGCCATTTCCCAAGTTCAAGTATCGAGATATTTGGAATCAAGTGGAGTGAAGATTCCTGAAATGTGAAGTCCCAAAATTTCATGAAGATAATCCCCAGGTCATGAACCAAGGTCACATGAAGCGATGGAGAGGTGTCACTCCAGAAGCCGAGGGCACCCATATTTTCACAAGGGAAGATCTATGTGGTCTCAAGGTGTCGGGATTGACTTGAAGGAGTCATGAATGTCTCCTGGAGAATTCATGGGTGTCAGGTTTCATCCCGATCTAGATGAAAGTAGTTAATGGAAATGGGGAAGGTGGTTGAAACCTCGTTTCACCCCATAAATGGAAAGCATGGAAAAGATGGTTGTGGAGTCATACTGTCAGCCCAAACTTCCCCTGTCAATGANTGTCTGATAGAAGAATGTAGGTGTAAACTGGCAGAAGAGACACAGACAAGTATAAATACTGTAAGTGTAATGATTTGATTACAGTAGCCAGGTCACACTCTTGGTGATGGAAAGTTGTTCTGAGTATAAATACTCAGTTTTGATATTTTGTTAAGGTCGATGGTAGAGCTAAGCTATCGTATTGTAATGTTTTAATGAAGCTCTAGTTCTACGGTTATGAAACTTGTCATGAGATTTCTTGTTTAAATTAAATTCATCTTCTATTTCCATCTTACTTGCGTCTGATACTGAATGTTCATGATCGAAGGATTCACATGAATTGTGTTGATTGTATTGTAATGAATGTTTGATTGTAGTGAAGTTATATCTTTTTTAGTTTCCTGAACTTCGAATTCAAGAGGATCTTGTTTTCAGAGTTTTCATCCTTAGGTTATTGGAATACCTAATGTCTAGAGCAGACCTTTACATCTTCTCCTCGATTTCTTGCCCCTGCTCACCCTTACTACAACTTACTGGCTGAATTTAATCAAGACCTCATTCGCTTGTGCATACTGTCCCATCTTTCTAAGTTAAAACGATATTCTCTCGAGTCTCCCCCACATCACCTCTTTATATCCATTAACTGTGACATATAAACTGATGGGTACTGGGCTTACCTCTGCTGCAATCCAGAGGTGACTTCTGGTGCTAATCGGATGTTGTAGAGACTGGATATACAAACCTGTTTTGTTAGCTTCCAAAGATGATAAGTTATAATTTAGCTTCAATGCAAAGGAAATGAATGCTATCTTGAGTTGGCTTGCTGAAGATGAATTTGTAAAGGTAATTCATCTTGATTCTGGCAAACAGATGTGGGATAAAATCATTAGAAGCTATGAAGGAAATGAGAAAGTAAAAGATGCCAAACTTCAGACATATAGATTGAAATTTGAACAACTGAAGATGAGTGAATACGAAACAGTTAGTAAATATTTATTAAGAGTTGAGGAGCTTGTGAATGTTATGAAGGGTCTTGGTGATAAGATTGAAGACACATTTTTAGTTCAGAAGATTTTAAGATCTCTGCCTAATAGATTTAATACAAAAGTTTCAGTAATAGAAGAACTGAATGATCTTAAGATTTTTTATATTGATAAAATTCTAGGAACTCTAACTACTTATGAAATGAGGATTAGTAAAGATAAACCTACCTCTAGAAAAGCATCATTTAAATCAGATAAGAATGAGGATGCTGAGCCAGATGAAATTGAAGAAAAAATTGTGAGAAGACTAAAGAAAGGATCAGGCAAGTACCAAGGCAAGTTTCCCTTCAAATTTTTTAACTATGGAAATATAGGTCAGTTTGCATCTAAGTGTCCACACAAGAAGAAGGACCAGAACTCTGAAGGTGAAGAGAAGTACAAATCCAAGATATTTGGTAAAAATAAAATTTTATGTGTAAACAATGATGACTCTTCAGGAGACACATATAGCGATTCTTCTTGTGAAGATAAGGTTAATGACTTTACGCTTATGGCCAAAGAGGATTATGATAATAAAAGCATAGGAAGTGATGTTAATAATGAAGAAGTTGGGGTTGACCTGGAAGGAGAACTAATCAGTTCCCTAGAAAAATTTGCTAGACTCATATTTAAGAAAAAAAAAAGCAAAAACAATTGTTGATGCAATTCGAGAAAGACAGTAAAAAACCTGATGAAGACTTCTCTCTGCTAAAAGTGGAATTAGAATAGGAAAATAAAATAGAGGACATTCTGAAACAAGAGTTATCAGAGAACAAGGAAAGATGTGAAGCCTTGGAAGAAGAGGTAGTAAAAACCAGAAAAGAGATGGAGAAGTTTAAAGCATTGTACCTCCAAAATCTTCCAAGCATTAAAGCCTCACCAGAACTAAATGACATTCTGAGCAAACAGAGATCTCCTTTCTTGAAGATTGGTTTAGGATATGTAAGTGGTTCAAGAAGCAAACAAACAAAAAGCAAAGAGCCAGTAGAGATGATCAAGTTCCAAGTCAGCAGACAACCAGACCATGTGAGTACTCTGCCACCAAAATCTAATAAAGACAAGATGATCCTTGATAAAAGACAAAGATATCAGAAGGTGGAGAAACAAATGCCAAGAATAAGGCCATCCTTCAGGTACCAAAATTTCTTCCATGGTTACTATTTTTACTGCTCTAATTTTGGTCATAAGATTGCAAATTGTCAAATTAAGTTTAGAGACATGCAACTGAGGAGATCAAGAAACAAAAAATATTTGCAACATAGAAATAAACAACCAATGAGTAGACAAATTTACAACAATCACTTTGACCTATTGAACAATGAGATCGAATGCTATAACTGTCATAACTTTCTTCACAAAGCTACAAACTTCCATCTGAAGAATTACAAAGCAGATCCAAGGATAAAACCCTTAGCTAGAAATGTCAGCACATGGAAAAAGAAAGATAGTGAAAAATGTGGTCTATTACTTTAAGCTCAAAGACAAAAGAACCCTTGGTATATTGACAGTGGATGTTCCAAACATATGACCGGAGACAAAATTAAGTTTCTATCTCTAACTGAAAGCAAATTAGGAAATGTAACCTTTGGAAATGATGCACCAGGAAAAATCAAAGGTAAAGGAATGGTAAGTCTAAGTAATGGCAAAGGGAAAGCTCAAGATGTGTTGTTTTTAGATGGTCTAAAATATAATCTTCTTAGTGTCAGTCAATTTTGTGACAGAGGATGTAAAGTTGTTTTCACTTCTAAAGATTGTAAAATACAATCTGTGAATTCAGGAGAGTTTATTGCAAAAGGCATAAGAACAGAAAACAATGTCTATGTTTTGAAAGAAAAGAAAGAAGAATGCCACTTAAGCAAGTATGATGAAATCTGGTTAGGGCATAGGAGACTTGGACACCTAAATTTTGATCATCTAATCAAACTTAGAAACAGCGGGGCGGTAAAATATCTTCCAAAAATATCAAATCCATATGATTTTGTATGCAAACCTTGTCAAATAGGAAAGCTCACTCGGACACAGTTTAAATCTAAGAACTTTTCATCAATAGAGAAACCTTTTTAGTTAGTACTTATGGATTTATGTGGACCATCAAGGAAGGAAGGTACAGGAAAATAAAATTATTCCATGTTGATTATTGATGATTATTCTAGACTTACATGGGTTTCCTTTCTAAAAGAAAAATCTAAAGAATTTGAAAAATTCAAAGTGTTTAAGGCTCTGACTTAGAATCAAACAAGAAAAACACTGAAGGTTGTAAGGTCTAATAGAGGAGGAGATTTTATTTCAAGGGACTTCAAAGAGTTTTGTGATAAACATGGGATCAAAAGAGAGTATACTATTCCAAGGACTCCACGGCAAAATGGAGTAGTTGAGAGGCAAAATAGATCAGTTCAGCAGATGACAAGATCAATGATGAATGAAAATAATATTGCTCAAACATATTGGGTAGAAGCAATTCATACATATATACATATTCTCAACAAATCTCATCTCATGCCACAAAGTGACAAGACTCCTTATGAACTATGGTTTGGAAAACCTGCTTCAATCAAGCATTTTAAAGTCTTTGGGAGTAAGTGTTATATCAAGAGGAAAATCTTGGAAAATATGATGAAGGGGATGATGAAGGTATCTTCTTAGGGTATGATACAAATAGTAAAGGATACAGATGTTATAATAAAAGGATGTGTAAATTGGTTGAATGTATTGACATAAAAGTTGATGATGAAATCCTGGCATGATATGTAAGCAGTGTTGAATCAACAACAAAGGATATAGTTGAAGTTGAAGATGAATACGTCCAAGAATCAGAAAAAGAAGAATCTGAGTTGGATGAAGATACAAATACTCAGGTAGACATAAATCAACAGACAACATCAAATCCTCCCTCCATAATTACTCAAAAGAATCATCCTGCAAGTAAGATAATTGGTGAGAAATACAAAGGTGTACAAACCAGGAGAAGGATAATCAAAGACACCGAGCAATCACATATAGACTTTATATCCATGGTGGAACCCAAGAACTTTAATGAAGACAGTAAAGATGTAAATTGGTTAAAATCCATGAATGAGGAACTGGATCAGATTGAAAAGAACAATACTTGGGAGCTTGTTCCTAGACCTGTAGATAAGAATGTAATTGGCTCCAAATGGGTGTATAAGAACAAAATGAATGATCAAGGACAAATTGTTACGAATAAATCAAGATTGCTCTGTAAGGGGTATGCAGAAGTTGAAGGACAGGATTTTCATGAAACCTTTTCACTAGTGACAATATTGGAAGCCATCAGAATGTTTCTTGCCTATGCATGTCATAAGAAATTTAAAGTATATCAGATGGATTCCAAGTCAACATTTCTTAATGGAGATCTAGAAGAAGAAGTATATGTGGAGAAACCTGAAGTATTTTCATTGAAAGATAATCCTGACTATGTCTGTAAGTTGAAAAAAGCATTATATGGACTGAAACAAGCACCATGAGCCTGGTATTATAGACTAGACAAATTTCTACAGGACAAAGGGTTCAAGAAAGGTACTATTGACAATAATCTATACATTAAGTCTCAAGGTGATGATTTATTAGTTGTTTTGGTTTATGTATATGACATTATTTTTGGATGAACTAATAACCCTTTATTTCAGTGGTTTGCTAATTCAATCAAGACTGAGTTTGAGATCTCAATGATAGGAGAATTGTCATATTTTCTTAGTTTATGAATCAATCAGAGTTCTGCAGGGATATTTGTCTCTCAAGAAAAGTATTTGAAAGAGTTGTTAAAGAGGTTTTAGATGGAATATTCCTCTCCTGTTAGTACACCTATGGTGGTTGGTTGAAATCTTGGCAAAGATGATAGTACACTTGATGTTGATCAATGAACATATCGATCAATGATAGGCAATCTTCTGTACATCACAGCGTCTCTTCCTGATATAATGCAAGCTATTGGCATGGTAGGTCATCATCATTCTTCTCCTAAACAAATTCATTTCGATGTTGTCAAGAGGATATTCAAATATTTGAAGGGTACAATGACTTATGGTCTTTGGTATCCTAGAAATCAGAATTTTCAATTAACTACATATTTAGATGTTGATTGGGAAAATTGTTTGGATGAGAGAAAGAGCACCAGTGGAGGCACATTCTTCTTAGGTGATTCGTTAGTAGTATGGCTTAGTAAGAAATAGAGATCTATTTCATTATCAAGTACAGAGGCAGAGTACATTGTTGATGCTACCTGTTGCACTCAGATCTTATGGATGATACAAACTCTTGCATATTTGAAGGTAACTTATAATGATACCATTCCACTTCATTGTGATAAAAATAGTGCCATTAGTGTCTCAAAGAATCATGTTCTCCATTAAAAAATGAAGCATATACCAATAAAGTATCATTTTCTCAAAGAGCAGGTTACAAACATAGTTGTTCAGCTGAATTATATTCCTTCCATAGAACAAATTGTAGACATATTTATTAAACCCCTAGCCACAACACCATTTGAATATCTTCGTCAGAAGTTGGGTGTCATCCCTTCTCTCACCTAAGAAAGTCCATCCTGTCAAGGGGAGTGTGTGTTGGTTGAATATCTGATACCTCCGAAAAAGTACTGCAACAGCTCAGGGGGAGGATGTTTTCTTTGAAATTGATGTCAAAGGGGGAGAAAAGTTTTGGTCTGGATGCTACAGTTGAAGGTCTACGCAGAATAATGCATCTTTTTAGGGTTACCATCAATGCCAAATGGGGAGATTGTTGGCATGTTTTATAGGATGAGCGTGCTTTTCATTGATGGCAAGAACAACAAAAATGATGGAAAACAGGAAAGCAACGATGAGAGTTCGAAGATTCAAACTTCGGAAGATATGCAAGGAGTGCACAGATCCATAACTCGGCTAAGTGTCGAAGTGACTCTTTAAGAAGTCAAAGGAGAAGAAGGCAAGAAAGATCAGGAGGAAGAGTGAAAGTGGTCTTTGGATCACCGATACAGAGAACCAACAATCATCTGATCAAATCAAGGTGCGCTAGCCTTAACACTTTGCACACGTAGGAGAGAGAACTTACCAAAGTTCTGAAGTCTCGAAGTAATTTGAGATCGTTCATCACTAGGAGGAGAATCTGGTTCGTTGATCATCAAGAGATACGTGTCAGTAGACCGTGAGTTCAAGAGGGAGA
>JASDQU010104062.1:98936-126658 GCA_032191745.1 Picea mariana
TGTTACGTTGATTATTTCCACAACTTTGTTCAATCTTAGATTGTAACACTTGTATGCTTTCCTTGTACTTGAGTAACCAACAAGTATTCCTTTGTCCAAACGAGAGTCAAACTTTCCCATTCTTCCATCTTCTCTTTTGATGTAGCATTTGCTTCCAAAAACTCTGAAGTGCTTCACATTTGTTGGTCTTCCTTTCCATAGCTCGTAGGGAGTTTTATCAGTGTTGTTTTTGAGCATTACTCTATTTTGAATGTGAACTAATATATGCACTTCCTGTGTCCAAAATATATCTGTCAATTTGGAATCCATTAGCATTGTTCGAGCCATTTATTGTATTGTCCTGTTCTTTCTTTCAACAACTCCATTCTGTTGAGGTGTCCTAGCAATGGAGAATTTCCTTTTTATTCCATGACTGCTACAGTAGTCCATAAATTCCTTTGAAGTGAACTCTCCTCCATTATCATATCTCAAACATTTGATTCTTGAATCCATCTCATTTTCAACCATTTCCTTGTAGATCTTGAAGTTTTCAAAAGCTTCTGACTTGTTCTTGAGAAAGCAAACTACAATCATTCTTGTATAATCATCAAATAATAACATAAAGTATTTTTCACTTTTTAAGCCCTTTGTTGTAGTTGGTCCAACTAGATCAGTGTGCACAATTTCCAGTGGTCTTGTTGTTGAATATTCCTTTGATTTGAACCTAGTATTTGTTTTCTTTCCTTGTTGACAATGCTTCCATAAAGTGTTGGTTGGTTTCGTGATCTGGGGCATTTCTCTTACTGCTTCTCTTTTGTTGACTTTGACAAGGTTATCAAAATGAATGTGACCTATTCTTCTTTGTCATATCCAACTTTCATCTTCCTTTCCTAGACAACACTTTTACTTTCCAATTTCACTTAACACATATATGTTGTTTGAAGTTCTTGCAACTGTATTGACCAATTTCCCTGAACCTTCTTTTCTTATCTCACACTTTTATGAATTGAAAGTAAGTTTATGACCTTGGTCACACATTTGACTCACACTTAGAATATTATGTTTCATATCTTCTACCAGTAGAACATTTTTTGCCTTTTCATTCTTGTTCCCAATTCGGACTATGCATTCTCCAATGATTTTGGATGAATTATCATTTCTGAAGAAGACTGGTCCATTTTTTTCTTTTCCTAATGTAAGAAAATTTTCTTTATCACATGTCATGTGTTTTGAACATCCACTGTCAACATACCAACAGTGTTTCTTCTACTTATCTTGTAGAGTGACTATGCATTCTTCATTGTTATATTGATCTTGTTTTCTTATCCATGTCGATTTATGAGGTTCTTGTCTGTGACTATTGTTATTTTGTTGAGGTTCTTTAGGAGGGATTGTCATTCTACAATCCTTGGCCATGTGTCCAAAATTGTTGCATTTGTAACATTCCACTTTAGTGCTCAAAGATTCAAACCGATTGTAACTTCTTCTTTGTGTGTCACTAGGTCTCCTTGAATAATCCCTTTGTGTATAAATCTCAAAGTTGTTATTGTTCTTGTTGTTAGCTCTGCAATTCATAGCTTTATGTCCAAAATTATTACATGCATAACATAAACCAAAAAATATAGTTTGATACCTGGGAGTTGAAGATCTTCTGAAAGGAGGTGCTCTTATGAATCCTTCTTCTTCTTGAGGCCTATATGTCTATTGTTGATTTTGAAATCTGAATCTTCTTGGTGGCGGAGTGTCCCTGTAATATTCCTTGTATATCTTCCTATCTTCTTTGATTGTTTCTACATAGCTCTCTGAATTTGTTTCTTTCTCTATTTTTTTGGAGCTTGATCCCTTTTCTATTTGATTGTATCCAAGTTTGGACTTGTCAAGATGAGATTTTTTACTGCAAATAATGTCATCCATAACTTTTGAGTTATTCTGCATATTTTTCTTTTGAATATCCTTTCTTAGTGTGACAACCTCTTCTTCCAAGTTTCCAATGATCTTGTCCTTTTCTTCTAGTTGTTCTTTGAGTGATTCTTCAATTCTTTTATCTTGTTCTATTTGAACCTTCAATTTTGTGATCATTTGTTCTAGTTCTCGAGTGTCATTTTTCTTGTCTAGTTCTACTTGTAGTTTCTTGTTTTTCTTTCTCTTCTAATAACTTCTATGGAACACATTAATTCTTCTTGATAGTCAACTTCTGCCTCTTCAATTTATTCTTTGACTTCTTCACATTCTTCTTCGGCTTCTTCATATTCTTCTTCGGAGTCTTCTTTGTCAGAGTCTTTTAATGCTATGAATAGAACTCTTCCTGTCTCATTTTCACTGACTTCATCTTCATCTGATGATGATATGTCTTGTTTGGTGTATAAGATTTTCTTCCAAATTTCTTTGTAGTTATTTTGCCTTTATATGTGTGTTTTCCTTTTGAGTAACCTTCATCATTTCTCTTTTTCTTATGAGGACATTTGTTAGCAAAATGACCAATACCATCACAATTAAAACAAATTAAAGGGAGCTTACCTCTATACCTACTATTGGTTCTCTTGTTTAGTCTTTTGACGAAGTTGTCCACTTCTTCATCATCTTTCGAGGCGTCACTGTTGCTGCTATATTTTTCTTTTTCTTTTTTCTTTTTCTTTGATCTTTTGGATGCCTTGAAGGCTGCTTCTTTTACATCTGGATTTTCCTGCTCAGTTCTCATTTCATATGTTGTTAAGATTCGATGTAGTTCATCCATGCTTATTGAGTCTAGATCCAATCTTTCTTCTAGTGTTGATATCTTAGGGTTGAATCTCATAGGAAGAGATCTTAGTATCTTTTGAACGATTACAGATTCTTCAATTTCTTCTCCCAATCCTATTATTCCATTCATTGTTTCATCGACTCGTAAGAAGTAGGATGCGATATCTTCATCTTCCTTCATTCTTATTTGTTCGAATTGACCTCTGTAAGTCTGAAGCTTTGCTGCTTTGAATTTTGTATCTCCTTCATAACTATTTTGAATATTGTCCCAAATCTCTTTAGCGGATTTACAGTGTGCAACTTTGGTGAATACCATATCACTAAGACCATTCAAAAGTGCATTTGTGGCTTTGGAATAATTCTCACTGAGTTTTATTGGAATAATTCTCACTGAGTTTTATTGCTTTGTCATTTGTTGGTGGAACTGTTGGTGTTGTGTATCCATATACAATTGATTTCCAAACTTGAAATCCCTGTGCCTATATATATATGTCCTCATCCTTATGCTCCAAAAAGCATACTTTTTTCATTCAAAATTTGGTATTCCATTTTTATATGAGTTGGTACTCTCCATGATCTACCTTTCAGTGGTTAAACTGATTTCTGAAGGAACCTTCTCTAATACCAAATGTTGGATTACTGAGAGGGGGGATGAATTAGTAATAGAGAAATTTAATCTTTTTTAACCATATAATCCAAGTGTTATATCAATGAAGAATTATCATCCAATAACCGCAGAGTAATTAACCAATGAACAAATGAACAAACACACACAGTACACCAGTGTTTTACCTGGAAACCCTAATCGGGAGAAAACCATGGAATGATTTTTCTTATATGTCTTGAATAATTACATTCATTGGAAGCACCAACTTCCTTTTTTTTCAAGATGCAATTGGAAGGAGGCTCCAACCCGCTAGTTTCTCAGGCTACAACTTGATGGAAGCTCCAACTCCCCAATTCTCTAGCTACAACTAGAAGAAGGCTACAACCCCCTATGTTCTCCAGCTACAACCGGAAGGTGGATACAACCACCTATCCTTTCCCCGTCCTTGCCCCGTCCTACCACCCTGAAGTAGAAGTAGAATGATGGAACCATTGTCAACCTGTCACTATGAGATATACCACTATAAACCTGTACCAATAAATATGAACCATGCATCAACCTATACCAATAAATATGAACCATGCATCAACCTGTACCTCAACCTGTAATCAACCTGTACCATAAACAAGTGCATCAACCATGCACCAACCTATACCAAATAACCTATAATCAACCTGTACCATAAACAAGTGGATCCAACCATGTACCATGTATGTACCAATAATGTGTCAACTACTCATCAACTATGACTCATCAATATGTACCAACATCATCAACTATACACCTCATGTATGTGCCAACTCATCAACTACTTGTCTCAACCATGTACTCAACATGTACCTCAAACAAAAGACCTCATCAATTTCATCATCCAAATCTTATTTGTAGCTCTATAATAGACCTGGTGTATATGATCAAATTCCTGCAAACCTTCCTTAACTTCAACAACAAGAGACTATCATTTTCATCAAACTTTTCTTTAGTCTCACGTGCCTAGTTTTGGATTAGTCAACAATCCTAACTTGAAGTAATCATAACTTTGTACCTGTAATGTATAAATATCTAAAACTGGTACAAAATTTTCTTTAGTGTGTTTTATGCAATTTATCCAGGTTTCACTATTTGGAACCTCTCAGAATAGGATTTATAGCAAAAATGACATACCTTGTTGAATTCTGGCTTATTCTAGAGAGAGACATTATAGAGCGTGCCCCCCATGAAATATTTGTTGAATTGATATGAAACTATTAAAAAGCATACTAAATACTATATCCTAACCAACACATTTGGTTTCATATAATTTGGATCTGTTATGAGGAAGTTATGACGGTTTTACCTGAAACACCTATGTTTGACTAGTTTCAGGACTAGCCACACACCCTATTTTCCACGTAGTGTAAATCCAAAAATACAATGACCCACAAGCTGAATTTTTTTACCACGGATACTTGGATATGTTTTCTCAATGACATAGCAATTTCATGGTCTGAATCATTATATAAAAAATGTTATAGCAAAAATGGTGATATGGCCTATAAATAACATACCTTAGAAAGTACCATCAAAAGAATTTATCCTTCCTTGCATTTCGGCCTTCCTTTCTTCAACTTTCCTCAGCATTTGTGCTTAGATATCCTTGGTTACCTCATACACCTATATATATTCAATATTCTCAAGTGTGATTAAAATGAGAGAGCCTTGCCTCTTATTTATACTCTCCAAGTAGCTTCCTTAAAAACATCTTCTAGGTCACTTGGCCCCACTTTCCTTATTTTAGGGTTAACCCACTTCTAATTTCTCCATTAAATTTATTATTGAAACAATTTATTTTATATTCACTTTGAATTATAATACACGCATTACTTCACTTTATTATTTACCTTTTAAAATCTCTTAAACCACTTTGACTACTTTGACCTTTTGGGGCTTCTAGATGACATATGAGGGTCCTCCAACTTCATAAGGCCATAACTCTCAAACCGTGAGGAGTTATGTGACGTTCCACATACCACCAGAAATGGAATGACATGTACTATCCATATAGAATAGTATTATCTGAAAATATATCATAATTCATACCGGTATCCATCAAACAAACTTGGGTCCATTACCCAAACCTGGGGTCTCCAACTTCTCATGGCCATAACTCTCTAACCGTGAGGAGTTATGTGACGTTCCACATACCACCGTAAATGGAATGAAAATCACTATCCATATAGGATATTTTACTTCGCAAAGCGTCTTCGCGTGAGGGATTTCACCATAAGGGGACCACTTTGGAGTTCATCCATCTTTACTTCTTATCAGCCATGACAAGACAATAATGAGTCATATTTACATAAAACAATCTTGGGTCCATTACCCAAACCTTTGTGTTGTGGGGATTTCTTCAAGGGTTGACATCAATGACAACCAACCTTAATCAACATTTAATACGGTTACTAATCAACTAAGTTCTATAAAAGTGGACTTTGATGATTAGGTCAGGGCTCTTCTAATCCTATGCTCATTTCCAGAAATATGGAATCACTTGTTAATGGTTTTAATTAACTATGTCTCTTGTTCAAACACTCTAAAATTTGATGATGTTGTTGGTGTTATACTTAGCGAGGAAATGTGATGGAAAAGAACAGGTGAGACATTAGGTAATGTGTTAAACATGGAGAACGGGGGAAGAAAAAAGAATAGAGAAAAGGGCTTAGGGAACTGCGAGAATTCTAGGAAGGGAAGATCCAAATCCATACTGGGAAAGATAAAGTGTTGTACTTGTGGGAAGAAAGAATTCAGAGTTCCAAAGAAACAAAGAGATGGACAATAGGAGAAAAATTAGGAAGAAAATGTAACAGGTGATGTGTTACAAGATGCTTTGATTCTTTCTGTAGATAATACTTTTGAGTCTTGGGTAGTAGATTCAGAGGCTTCATTTCATGCCACACCCCATAGAAAAAAAATTCTAGATTATGTTCAAGGTGATTTTGGACAGGTTCATTTGGGTAATGATGCACCATGCAAAATTGTTGGAATGGGAAAGGTAAAAATAAAGAAAGAGAATGGAAACCAATGGTTGTTGAAAGAGGTAAGACATGTTCCAGATCTAAGGAAAAATCTAATTTCAACAGGGCAGTTGGAAAGTGAAAGTTGTATATCCATATTTACAAATAAGGTGTGGAAGGTCACCAAAGGATCACTACTGATAGCAAAAGGAGAGAATGTAGGTACATTGTATTTATATATTGGTAATACCAATTATTCTATCTCTTTAGCTTCTACAGGAGTGGATACAATAGTTTGGCATAATAAGATTGGACACATGACTGAGAATGGGATGAAAATACTTCACAAAAGAAGTTTTTTTCCAGATCTTAAACAAATTGATTTGGATTTATGTGAGCGTTGTGTTTACGAAAAACACAAGAGAGTCAAATTTCTCAAAGTTGGAAAAGAAAAGAAGAGTGAAAGGTTAGATCTTGTGCATACATATGTATGGGGACCATCTTAGGTATCATATTTTGGTGGCTCTTGTTATTATGTTACATTTATTGATGATGCAACTAGAAAAACTTAGGTTTATTGAATTCGAAAAAAAATATGATGTTTTTTATACTTTTAAGAAGTGGAAATCTTTGGTTGAGAATGAGATAGGAAAAAGGTTGAAGTGTCTCAGATATGATAATGGAGGTGAATATTTCAGCAAGGATTTTTATGATTACTCTTCATACCATGGAATTCATAGAGAGAAAACAGTTCCAGGAACACCACAAGAAAATGGTGTGTCAGAAAGGATGAACTGGACAATCATGGAGCGTGCAAGGAGTATGATATTGCATCTTGGGTTTCCCTTACGATTTTGGGAATATGCTCTAAATATTGTTGTTTACTTAATGAATAAAGTACCCTCAATCTCTTTGGATGATGGCATTATAGAAGAGGCATGGATAGGTAAAAAGACAAATTATTCATTTTTGAAGACTTTTGATTGTGAAGCAAATGTCCATATTGATAAAGAAAATAGAACAAAGATGGAAGAAAAATCCAAGAAGTGTACCTTTATTGGATACGGTCTTAATGATTTTGGTTATCACTTATGGGATTATGAAAATCACAAAATCATTAGAAGTAGAGATGTCATATTCAATGAGAAGGTCATGTACAAAGATCAATTGAAGGGAAAGAAACATGAAAAAGAAAACCAAAAAACACAGTGCTTGATGATATCATTGAAAAACAAATTCGAAAGGTACCATAAAATAAAAAGGTACAACAACAGGAGAAATAGGTACCTCAAACTCTATCAAGTGTTGTTAGAATATCTACCAAGTTAAGTAGACCCCCTAAATGATACTCTCCTTCATTGTATTATTTATTGTTGACTGATTATGGTGAACCAGAAAGTTGTGAAGAGGAAATGCAAGTAGACACTAAATGGAAATGGGAGCAAGGAATGAAAGAGGAAGTTGATTCCTTGTTAAATAACTAGACTTGGGACTTGGCTCAGTTGCCTGCAGGAAAAAGAGCATTGCAAAATAAATGGGTTTACAGGTTGAAGGAAGAAGATGGAGGGAAAATGTGCTACAAGTCTAGACTTGTTGAAAAGGGGTTTGTAAAAAAGAAAGGGATAGATTTTGATGAAATATTTTCTCTTGTTGTTAAAATGACTTCAATTAGGACTATTTTAAGTCTTGTGGTACTTGAATATTTTCATCTTGAAAAGTTAGATGTAAAAACAGTTTTTCTCCATGAGCATTTGGAAGAAGAGATTTATATGCAGCATCCACAAGGGTATGAGGTCAAAGGAAAGGAAAATTTGGTATGAAGGTTGAATAAGATCTTGTATTGCCTAAAGCAAGCTCCAAGGAAGTGGCATTTGAAGTATAACAAGTTTATGACAGAACAAGGTTATATTAGATTTCATTCTGATCAATGTGTTTATTTTAAAAGGCTAGAAAATGGAAGTTATATTATCTTTATATTGTATGTAGATGGCATTCTTGTTGCGGGTTCTAATATGCAGGATATAAATGTGCTCAATAATAAATTAGCTAATTCATTTGCGATGAAGGATTTGGCTGCTGCAAAGAAAATCCTTGGTATGATAATAACAAGAGACAAGAAAAATCACAAATTGGAATTGTCTTAAGGTGAGTACATAGAGAAGGTGTTGGAGAGGTTTAGAATGAAAAATGAAAAATGAGTTAGTACACCTTTGGCCGGCCATTTCAAATTAACCAAGGAAATGTGTCCCAAGACACAAGAGGAGATGGAATACATGTCAAGGGGCCCTTATTCATCAACAGTTGGCAACTTGATGTATGTGATGGTTTGCACAAGACTAGATATTGCACATCTAGTGGGCGTTGTGAGTAGGTATATGAAAAATCCAAGTAAAGAACATTGGGAGGTAGTAAATGGATTCTCAGGTATTTGATAGGTACTACTACTCATGCATTATGTTTTGGAGGTTCAGGCACTGTTCTATAGGGAAGTTTTGATTCAGATATGGAAGGTGATAAAGATAGCAGGAGAAGCACCATAGGGTATATTTTATTGTAGTTGGTGTTATTACCATTTAAATTTTTGGTGTGAAATCGAGATTTCAAGGTTTAGCGAGGTGCTAAACCGATTTAGAAGTTAGATAAATTTGGGGAAGTGCTAGAAAATGGAAAAAGAGATTAAATTTGTCGGAGGCGTTAAGAAAATTAGTCTTGAAAGGATGTATATTGCCATCTTCCAAGATCAACAGTTGGGAGAGATTTCAGAGTTTGAAACAATGCAGAAGTTAAAATATCTAAGCGGTCCCGAAATTTCAATCGTGGTTTCTCTGCAAAGCTACGTGGCATCTTCGGGTGTATTTCGTGGAGAAAAGTGGGTAGACTCAAAACCACTCTATCACACCCTTGAAATAATGTGCTAAATTTCAATTAATTAGGTCTAATCTGAAGGCTACATGTGACAATAAAACTTGACGGTGAGTCAAATCGTCTCGAGAAACCCGCTTGTGTACCATTCATCCACGTAGTGCCAAATAAGCGCTGCCCAATAACCGATTTGATACTCATCATTGAAAACTGAGAGTCGAACATGAGAGGTCATTATCCTTATACAGATTTTTCATCAGAAGTCAATGATTATAATTGATGGCGACTGTTAATCAAACACAGGTGAAATTACTCTATTTTGGGAAATTTACGGTTTATTCCAGAGAGAGATATCAACAAATCAAATCGCTTGCCTAATTCATGTGTAGTTGAGGGAAATAGGCTCATGTTTCCTCACAAACTATAGGGAGCCGAGGAGAAAGATTCATTGATTTTCAGCAAATCAGGAAATTCGAAGAATATGACAAAATTATCAAATAAAAAGAGAGGAAGGCACGTTGCACAAATCCTAACAACAAAATCTCATGAAAAATCTGTCGATGAGCCAGGATTAGGTGAAGAGACTGGGATGAATCCTATTATGAAGGATTTTTTTATTAATGGATATGTGAATGGATCCAACACACACGTTGGTGTAAGCAAAAGGAAAAAACAACGAAAGGAGAAGGCTAAAGATGGAACAATCAAAAGCATTGAAGAAAATCATCCTGGCTGGCTTGACACATTAAAGAAAGAGATTGAAAATATTAAATAAAATAACTATCTAAATTGAGTATGTTTTAGGGAATTTTGTGATACTATAGACAGGTGGCATTTAGTGGAAAGATCCCAGGTATTTCGGTTTCTATTTGTAAGTGTCCCTAGAAAGTAGGAGTTCGGTTTTGATAAGTTACTCCCTCTGTAACCAATATATATTTTTGGAATCTTGGAAAGGATGACCCATTTTTTGGGTCCCATATGTAATTTATCTATATATATTGTTAAAAAGATAAATCAAGGGTTTGACTGGCTGGAGAGAGGCTTGCCTTTGTAGCAGGAAAAATTTGTGATTTCTTATGAATTTTAATACAAGCAGAGACGGTTTTCTTGAATAGTCGAGATTCATCATGGTGTTAATGTTCAGTATGTTTTCCTGTATTTCGTATTCATGAATGTGTTTTGCTGCTAGTAATAATCTTTAAGTAAAAGAAGGAATTCATCTTGTTGGTGACCCTTCCTACATTGATTATGCTTGTTATGTGTTTATTGGTTTATGGGTCAGAATTCACCCTTGATTGGTGCTCTGTTTTCGGTATCCAGTCTCTATTTTCCTTCTTTTAAAGCTATATCAAGAGATTTATCCTCTGTTAGAAGCCTCTTGTCATGGTGTCCCTTTCTTTCTTTCCAACCGCCATTTCATATTACTTATTTGGTTGAACACAGTGCCTATTTTGCTTTTGTTCCCTCAGGAATACATAGCTTGTAAATCTTCATATGATTTCAAGAGTTGACCCCATTTCCCAATGGCCCCGTTCTCTCATTTGTCCTACCAACCCCTTTAAAAACTTGTCCTATTGCAGAATCTAACCTCTGTGTATCCATTGCCAAATATTTTGGAGTATATTCAAGTATTTACATGTTTGAGAGAGCCCTCTCTGGTTGGAAGGGTCAAAATCCAACCTAAAGTTGGTTTGTAGGTTACCTATGTTGTTTTTTTAATCATCCGAACAAATTTACTGAGTGTTAACATTTTGGCATCGTTGTCGAGGAACGAAAGTGAAATATTCCCTGGGATAAATGACAAAGTTTAGATCTGAGTACTGATGGTGAAAATTATTCAGACACAAAAAGGTTGTGCATCATTCACCTAGCGACTCTATGTTCAAGAATATAGAATTCAAAATTTTCATGGTGACTCCACTATCCAAAGACTCAGTAGCCTAGAGATTTTTATTGGCAACTCCACTGTCCAAGGACTCAGTAGCCTGAATATTTTTATTGGTGACTCCACTCAATATTCAAATGTGATTCAGAGACTCCACTGGAATATGAGATACCTTGAAAGAGGTATGAAAGGACATCATGGGAGAAAACAAGTACCTAAAGTTGATTTTTTTACCATACATAATATTTTTTGTTATTAATTACCTTTTGTCCTTTCCTGAACATCTAAACGAATTTTTCTTTACCTATTGCATTCAAATGATGATCATGAGAGTCTTGCAATTATATATCCTTCTTTTAAACTTATACATATATCTCCTCTGTTTATCACTGATTTTTATCAAAATCTTCCATCTGAGCCATATGATGATCATAGCCAAGTTGATGAGCCTCATGAAACAAAGGTTGATGTCTCACATCTTGTACTTGATCCAACACCCTCCAAGATTTTGAACATTTTATAGATTTATTTGAGATTGATCATGATGATGTTTGTATGAGGGCCTTCTCTCAATCCTTGAAAGGGGATACCAAAGATTGGTTTAAACATTTGCAACTAGAGACAATTATCTCATGGGAGGAATTGAAGAATGCCTTTTTGAAGTTTTAGGGAAAGAAAAAATATTTGGATCTACAACATACATAGTTTTATTCCTTAAAAGGGTAGGGCAATGAAACTATTTATACATTCAGTAGAAGGTTTTCCAGTATTTATTACACTTTTCCCAAAGAAATTCAACCCACCGAAGTTGCTGCCATGCTCCAGTATGCAACAACTCTTTGTCCAAATTTGTCTTTCCTCCTGATGGACAGAAGACCTAATTACTTAAAGAAAATGTTTGATGATTCTCAGGAGATTCAACACAATATCTAAGCATGTGAACAGATTCGAAATGAGGATTTGGATGTTGAAGAACATGATAATGAATATGAACATAAAATAGTTGATTTAAATCTTGAGCAAAGATTAATAATATCATATGCCCTCCGGAAGTTTTAAATGCTAATGATTTTGCAAAGGATTATATTCCACTTATTGAAAGGGAAAGATCTAATTTAGCTTCAGATTCATCCCATGATAAGAATACGGATGAGTGTTTTATGTATTCATTAGTGGATAGTCAAGAAGACGAGTTTGCAAATCAACTTGTTGAAGAGCAGGTTGATGTTCCAAGCTTTTCCTTGTTAAATGAAATTGCAGATGTTCTTGATTTGCCTATATATGATGAATATAATGATGATGATGATGATGATTTCCTAGAACAACCAGATGCATGTTCTATATCAGAAAATGTTCCTTTTCAGTAGTGTAATGAGAGGAATCAACCTACATATCACAGTTACAAAGAAGAAAGTATTGAATGAGCTGAAGGAATTTCTCTACCTTTATGATTTTCTTCATTTAAATTGTTGAAAGATAATTCTAAGATATTCACTGAAGAAAAGGTTGTTGTGATGATGCCAAATCACATTGATTCACTGGAAGAAGTTGACAAGAAATTGCAACCATTGGTCGAAAATGAAGCTGAAAATGAGTGTGTTCAACAATCCAAAGAAATTGAAAAATGTGCATATGACAATAGTGAAGAAAAGGAAGAAGGTTTTGAATCAGGTGAAAGAACCTTGCCATTGTTCTTTGCTTCTTTCAAATTACTGAAGCAAAATGTTTATAATGTTTCAAATAAAAAATCCTCCAGGCATGAGGTTGAATATGAAGAAAGAAATGGAATTGAAAATGAAATCTATCTTCCATTATGTTCTTATTCCTTTGAATTGTTGAAAATAAATCATGGGATAACAGAGGAAGTTGATCAAGGAATTCTTATTAAAAGTCATTTTCCTACCCCTAAACTTGATGAAGATATTCAACAAGATTTCCAGCAAAACAAAGTGCTTCAAAGTTGCTTTTCTTCCCCTATGAATGATGTGGTTGTTCAAATTCTAAGTGGCTTAGACATGGATGAGGGTTCTAAAACTACATCTATGGAGACTTCAAGAAGTGAACAAACAAATGACATAGAGTTTCAGGAAAGAAACAAAACAGTGTTTGCCACTGTTCAATCAGAAATACAGAAAGATAATAAAGATGCGGTCGTTTTTTTTATTCCTTTGAAGATCATGGTTTTGAAAATGTTCTCAGAACTGAAGAAGTAGAGAAAGAACAACAAACACTTATGAAAGAGGCTTGTCCTTTTTTTTTCATCAAGAAGAAATGTTTTCTCATGTGTTTTATGACCCTATGGCATGCTATATGGAGTGTTTTAACAATCAAAATTTACAGCTTATGATGAGTTGTAAGATTAGGAATAAAGATGATGGTCAATCAATGTCAGTGTTAAATATGGATTGCTTACCACTAGGGGTTTCATTTCAGTCAGTACTATATTATGATTAATAAGATTGTTATTTTCAGCAATCTCAGTAGGATTTTCAGCCTCTTGGTGGGAATCAACAGGTTAAATCACATGAAAACAAGAATGCAGTGGAAGGGGTGAAACATGATTGTTGTTTTGTGGATGTTTTAGAGGATCCATTTGCATTTTTGTTGGAGGCAGTAAACAGTTTCAATGTTTTTAATTTTTTGAGATTTGAATTTATAGGTAAATTCTTGAATGAATTATCAGAAAACAAGCTTTGGAGCTAGCATGTGCAAAGAAAATAGACAGTAGATAAAATGCTCGCATGGTTGCATTGGCATTATGATTTAATTTGATTGGAAGCTCATTTCAGCAGTTAGGGTAGGTAGGTGTGAATAAGATTGATGAACAAGCATTTTTCAATTTGGATTTTAAGTAATGTGTACAGTTAGATTTTAGCGGTGTATCCAGTGTTCAGTCTCCAGGTGAGAGCAGTGTGCAGACTTCATTTTTCAGCGGACACTGGTGACAGGTCAGAGAAGGGTACACACCTGTTTCGGGAGCAGCTCAATGGATCAGGAACATGGTATACAAGTTCTTTTCTACCTCATTGGGAGGATAGCATCCCTAGTTCGAGCCCATGTTATCACCATTTAAATTTTTGGTGTGAAATTGATATTTCAAGGTTTAGCGAGGTGTTAAACCAATTTAGAAGTCAGATAAATTTGGGGAAGTGTCAGAAAMTGGAAAAAGAGATTAAATTTAGTAGAGGAGTTAATAAAATCAAGCTTGAAAGGACGTACATGGCCATCCATCGAGATCAAYGCTTGGGAGAGATTTCGTATTTTGAAACAACGCAGAGTTTAAAATATCTAAGCAGTCCCAAAATTTCAACCGTGGTTTTTCCGCAAAGCTACGTGGCATCTTTAGGTGTATTTCGGGGCAAAAAACAGGTAGAATCAAAACCAATCTATCACACCCCCRAAATCATGTGCTAAATGTCAWTTAGTTAGGTCTAATATGAAGGCTACACGTGACAATGAAACTTGACAGTGAGTCAAATCATCTCGAGAAACCCGCGTGTGTACCATTCATCCACGTAGTGCCAAATAAGCGCTACCAAATAACCGATTTGATACTCATCATTGAAAACTGAGAGTCGAACGTKAGAGGATGTTATCCTCATACGTATTTTTYGTCAGAAGCCAATGATTATAGTTGATGGTGACTATTACTCAAACATGAGTGAAATTACTCTATTTTGGGAAATTTACAGTTTATTCCAAGGTGAGATATCGGAAAATCAAATCGCTCATCCAATTCATTTGAAGTTGAGGGAAATAGGCTCATGTTTCATGACAAACCAAAGGGATCTAAGGAGAAATATTCAGTGGTTTTCAGAAAATCAGGAAATTCAAAGAATATTACAGAATTATCAAATAAAAAGAGAGGAAGGCATGTTGCACAAATCCTAACAACAAAATCTCATGAAAAATCTGTTGAAGAGTCAGGATTAGGTGAAGAGATCAGGTTGAATCCTATTATGAAGGATTTTATTATTAATGGATATGTGTATGGATCCAACACACAAGCTAGTGTAAGCAAAAGGAAAAAACAACGAAAGGAGAAGGATAAAGTTGGAACAATCAAAAGCATTGAATAAAATCAGCCTAGCTGGCTTGACACGTTAAAGGAAGAGATTGAAAACCTAAAATAAAATAAATAGATAAATTGAATATGTTTTAAGGAATTTTATGATACTGTAGATAGGTGGAAATTAGTGGAAAGATCCCAGGTATTTTGATTTCTATTTGTAACTGTCCCTAGAAAGTAGGAGTTCGGTTTTGATAAGTTACTTCCTCTGGAATCTTGGAAAGGATGACCCATTGTTTGGGTCTCATGTGTAATTTATCTATATATACTATTAAAAAGATAAATAAAGGGTTCGACTGACTGGAGAGGGACCTGCCTTTGTAGCAGGAAAACTTTGTGATTTCTTATGAATTTTAATACAAGAAGAGAAGTTTTTCTTGAATAGCCGAGATTCATCATGGTGTTAATGTTCAGTATGTTTTCCTATATTTCATATTCATGAATGTGTTTTCTTGCTAGTAATAATCTTTAAGTAAAAGAAGGAATGCATCTTGTCGGTGACCCTTCTTACATTGATTATGATTGTTATGTCTTTATTGGTTTCTGGTTCATAATTCACCCTTGATTGGTTCTTTGTTTTCGGTATCCAACCTCTATGTTCCTTCTTATAAAGCTATATAAAGAGATTCATCCTCTGTTATATGCCTCTTGTCATGGTGGCCCTTCCTTTCTTTCCAATTTCCATTTCATATTTCTTATTTGGCTTAACACAGTGCCTATTTTTCCTCTGTTCCCTCAAGAATACATAGCTTGTAAATCTTCATATGACTTTAGGAGTTGACCCCATTGCCCAATGGCCCTGTTCTCTTGTTTTTCCTACCAGCCCCTTCAAAAACTTGTCCTATTGTAGAATCCAACCTCTATGTATACATTGCCAAATATTTTGGAGTATCTTCAAGTATTTACATGTTTGAGAGAGCCCTCTTTGGTTGGAAGGGTCTGAATCCAACCTAAAGTTGGTTTGTAGGTTACTGTCAACACAAGGGAAGACCCAGGGTTCAACTCTACAAAAGTGCACCAAAAAAGCCCTAACTATCGTCCCTTCAGCAACACCTGTGAAATAGATGAAGTCTCACTCGAGGTAGAGGAAGGGATGGTTGTAGGACTTAGGTGTTTGCAACCTTACCTGGGACACAAATCTGTGATTCTAACACTTAATAAAGCACTCAACACTGTCAGTTCATCAATATCCAAGAAATATCCACTTCGCTAATATAACAGAGCTTCGCAGTACTCACACTAATCTATTGTATTCAAGCACTTAGCATAGGAAAATAGATCAGATCGAGTATATCAAACACTAAATATAACCATATAGATTATATCTAACATTCTCGCATATAATAAGCACAAAGCATAAGTAGATTTATCTAAATACATCCAAGCACTTAGCAAATAACATGTAAATCACATAAGACAAAGAGCAAAGAATCATAACACAGGATTTACATGGTTCACCCCCACCCTGGGGCTATGTCCACCAAATCTTCTTCTTTATAGTCTTCAGTCAATCAGTTACAAGCACAAAGCCTCAAAACCCTTACTCCGCACAGGACATAAGATTTTCACAGCTCCCTAGATCCTTCTTCCTTGTGTTACAGCACAAAGCCTTCTGCAGTCTCACACAGGGACTTGCACTCAGTTATGCAAGTCTTACACAGAAAGCACAAAGCCCTTACAATCCACACTAGCACTTAGCTTACTAGCCTATTAGTTCTCTTTCTACATTGCCTAGCCTTCTATTTATACTTTACAAAATAGGCCTAAACATGGGTAAAACCCATGGGTCGGCATCCCAATCCCATTACATTATCCCCAAAAACCCAAAAAGGACCCAAAAGTGGGCCAAGATCCCTTGATCTCCACTTCGTCTTGAGCTCCTCCTTCGATAGGCTATCGAAGTCCCAACATAAATCAATATGACCAAGAATCTCCCAAAACTTGGTCAAGGGCCAACATTTACCTCTGTCGTTTATTTTAGCAGTCGAACAAATTTAGAGAGTGATAACAGTTGGAACAACAGTAAGTTGGATTTCGAAACTTCAAAACATTGTTGCACTTTCAACAACAGAAGAAGAGTATGTTGCTACTACAGAGGCTAGTAAATAAATGATTTAGTTACAAAGGTTTATGGAGGAATTGGGAAAGAAGAAGGAGAATAGAAGGTTGTACTGTGACAGTGAGAGTGACATTCATCTTGCAAAGAATTCAACCTTCCATTCAAAGACTAAGCATATACACCTAATGTACCATTTCATACGATCCATCTTGGAAGATAGACATTTGAAGTTGGAAAAGAAAAATACTATCCAGAATCATGCAGACATGTTAACAAGGGGAGTAACTAGGGAGAAATTGAGTTCCTACTCAGTTTCAGTTGGTATTCAAGCATGAAGGTGAAAATGAGAAATTTTCTAGGTCCAAGGTGGATTATATTCCAACAAATACAACACCAATGGATTTGTTGTGATCAGTCTCCAAGTGGGATATTGTTGGTTGTGGAGCCTGATTATCTTCTTGATTCATAGGTTTGTTTCAGTCATGCTTGGATACCATTCCCTAATGGGGAGGTGTGGGGGGGATTCCCCCCCTACAACTATCACCAAGGGGGTATAGGGGGGGTGGGCTAAAATTTATGTATCTCCCCCTGGTGGGGGATTTGGGGGCAGAGCCCCTGAAGAGAAATATAAGGTCGCAGATATGATAATAGAAGTTATTTTTAGGGGTTTTTTTCCCTAGAAGGAAACCCTCTTTTATGAGGGAATTGTATTGTGGTTGTGTATTATCATGAATATTGTATTCATATAGAGTAGACTGTGAGAGAAAGAAGAGTAAGTTACAGCGGGTGTGTTGTAGGTTGTATCCCTTCATTTTACTGGATAATAAAAAGAAAGGACCTGGAAATTTCTCTGGTGGATGTATCCCACACTTGGTGAACCATGTATAATTGTGTCTCTATTGTATTGTGTATATTTCTTGTTTTATTTCCTCATTTTTTTTATTTTATTGCTTCACTATCTTGTTTTTCTAACACATAAAATAATAAGATTCATTCGCCGCGACTTGATCTAGGACCACATCACTAAAGGGAGTGGTAAACAGGTCATGTACACATACAACGTTCAATCTCTTGTAATCCACATAGACTCATATATCCTCAATACATTTTTTTCTTTGTATTACGATAGGATTGATACATTCAGCATCATCCATAAGGAAGATCAACCCAACTGCTAACATTCTATCAATATTCCTTTTCACCTTTTGTTTGAATCTAGGGTTCAGACTGTAAGTCCTATTTTTTACCATTTTTGAGTCATACTTGAGCTCTATATTCATCTCCCCTACGTATCCCTTAATACCTTTTAGTTTTGAAAATCTTGTAGGGAATAGGCCCTCATATTCCCGCAATAGAGCTTGTATATTTGTCATTGTTTGTTCATCCCAATAATCCCCTATGGATTCAATCTTGGGATGCTCCTCACTCCCTATGTTTATTTTCCACAACTTTAAGGGATTGGTATAGAATCTACTAGCATCATCCAAAATAGTGTGTTTAATAGCCTTAGTTCCTTCAGATTCTTTAAAATTCAAATTCCTAACGTCCTCTAGATCATCAACATATTTTGGGTCTATGTTAACCTTACTACAGGTCATGGGTATTTATGCAGAGGATGGGTAAATGATCTATATGGATTTTGGTGGCCTCCCACTTATTCCAACTGGCTTGTTTTGGCAGTTTTCCAGTTTGGCAATTTTTTCCTAGTTTTCGAGTCCTTGACTTCTGGGGTCGTTTTGAGGCCCTAAACAACGTTTTTAGGGATCGCCACAGTCAAACTATAAACATAGTTAGAGTATTATGGAAACATGTTTATTGCTAGGATATAACTTTCCAATGGGCTATCGTGCRCCTAAAACAGAGATCATATGCAAAAGTTACGACCCCAAGAAGTTGATGTACTAACTTACCCAAAAGGGGTCCACATGAATTTTGGCGCTTCATCTCCTAGGGTTAGGTTTTTGGATGTCTAGGGTTTTTGATATTCCTATTTMTGGTAAAAATTCCTTCAGAGCCTCATTGTAATCATCTTCTTGCAAATGAGCTTAGTCATCACATATCTTCTCAGAGATAAGCCACCACCATTCTAGCAAGCTTGTTTTCCGTTGCATTTTACAGTTTCATTTTATTTCATTATTGAATAGAAAATATGTATRTATATGTTATATATGTTATTATGTTTTAATCATCTTTTGATAATAATTTGTAATCATTTCGTTCTGCTCATAAAATCTGGATCAGTGGTATCAAAGCAGTCTACTCCTTGTCATTCTTAATGCATGTCCCCAACGAGGTCAGGGTACAAAGAATTGGGTCTCGAGATTGTTTCTCGTGAGGAAAAAATCTCCTGCACTCCCCAACGACCTCTCATGGTGGGATAAAATAAATACAATGGGATAGGAGATCCCTTCAAAATGTTTCTCTAGGAATCCCTCACGCAACATAGGAACGAGATGATGGATAGTTTTGCACAAATCCTTTGGTGGCTACCAATGGGTTATGCATCTTCCTCAAATGGAGGCGTCACCCCCTTCAAGGCACAAATCAACTTCGATATTCCTATATTTGAAGGTCATATAGATGTCGATGTTTTAGAACAATGGTTGAATCTGCTAGAAGGGTATTTCTCTATTCATAACTTCTTGAATAGAGAAAATATTACTTTTGTGCTCCTCAAAGCCATTCCCCATGTCAAATATTGGTGGGGAACTTTCTGTGAGTAGAAGGAAATAGAGGAACCCACATTATTTACAGTCATGGTCACCTGGGATTCCTTTAGGGAGCTATTAAGGAAAACTACTTCCTTGTTGGAAGTTATGATGACCTGCACACAAAATGGACCACACTGCGGCAAGAAAGAGACCAAGTAGTGCCCGCGTTCATGAATATCATCCATACCTTGTGGACCAAGCTAGGTATCAAATATTCTGAGTGACATCTGGTGCTCAAGTATCGCGGTGGTCTGCATAGATACATCTAGGCTGAAATGAAGTTTCTGGACATCTCATCCTTGGGCGCGGCTTACCGATATGTCGTGAAAATCTGTAAGAACCGTAAATTACTTAAGCCTGGTAAAATTTCATACAATTAAACATAGAGATTATCCAGCATAAGCAATAAGTAATTTATTTCAGCATATAAGCAGCATAAAATAAATTATGAACAACAATCTAATAAATTACATAACAGAATATAGATACATTACATAACAGAATATAGATACCTGTGGCTGATGTTGTTATCCCAATATCTGGTTTTCCTTTCTGCTGCTTTTCCCAGCCTGCTGCTTTGACCAAACCCTGCCCAAACCGACTAACCACCCACCCAACTAGGTGCAACCTGTCCATCTCCCTAGCTCCAGGATACTGTAAGGAATCCTATCCCCCATGCCCAAAACCCCCAGCAACCTGGTGCCCCCTGCAATGGTTCACCAAAACCCCTAAAAAAACAACAAAAATATCTAACAGCCCGAATACAGTCCTCTCCTCTCAATTTTTCATCCCCCTCTCCCGTAGGACTCTTCCCCCTCATATCTCCCCCCATTCACTAACTCCCCCTTCATTAATTACCTTATCCTCCCCTTTATTACCTTATCCTTCCTTTATTACCTTATCCGATTCCTTTATTACCTTATCCTTTCCCTTAATGCTTCTTCCCCCCCCCCACATACGTAAAGTCTTATAATAAATTAAAGTTATTAAACCATTTAATTTATTACCCAAATCATTGAATGTGTTAAGTAATCAATTAATTAAGTAATTAATCAATCAATAGTTATAAACAATTAATTAATAATTAATTAATTAATTAATATTATTAATAACTAATCATTGTTTAACTAAAACATATTATGACGGTTAATTATTTAATTAATTATACTTAATAAACCCTATGCAACTATTTAACCAGGGTTGTCACATACACCCACCCTTCAGGAAATTTCGTCCCGAAGTTAAGGTATTTCATGATACAAAGGAAAAGAAACATGGTTCACACATTTATAACAATTAACCGACATTATTAGTGAGTAAGCCAAGAAAATCATTCATACTAGTGTACATGTACAAGAAATGCATGTGTAGCTAGTACATACAAGTCTCGTGTATGTACTAATAATCAATAACTATCACCCTTATAGTAATTTATGTATGCATCCAATCCAATCAACAAGACTAGTCTTTTATAAAAGACAATAAACCAATCAAATGTTTGCAAAATCCTTTAATTACAATTATCTATTTCAACAATTTTATTTAGACAACTCTGGTTTAGTTACTTAATTATGAATATTCATATATAAACATTTTCTTTTTAGAAGGGGAAAACAATAAATTCCACCATCAGACAAATCTCCATAATTTCTCAACTATTTCTACTCATTCTTCCTCCCTAACTTACTTCCATCTTCTTTCCTATCCTTCCTCTACTAGACTATATTGGAGCGTCAACTATATTGACCTAACTCCAAATAGAACCCGTAAGCGGAAGTGTCACTCTCTCGACCAAGCTTCCCCAGCAGGCAACTGACATTCATCATCACATGTCTAGGGGAGCGTGAGATAACACCGTCCTCCCATGACTTCAGGTTTCAGAGGATACACGGTGGGAAATGCCTCCACCCCTCCTAATTATAACTAGGATCCACACCCTACAATGGAATATATAGTAGCACCGTGTTGCTGGGAGTTTTGTCATCGTTTATTCGGTTTTGGGCAATCTCATCACCTGAAATCCTGCACTAGTACACATATCATAGCAATGTATACAAACCAATATAATTTCACATACAAGGATTCATACCATATTTTTTCTCGGCAAGTGGTCATGTCATTCACTTTCATCATTATTATCCCCTGGCTATTTCATAGCCCATGATCTGCAGATTAGTCTGTAACACAAACTCATACATCTCTATGCATTATCATCATGTAATTGCATACAACCATCATTCCAATTCGGTATCCATGTACCAACAACTTAACATCAAAGTTTTTAAGTTAGAAATAAATCTCATAATATCCCATAATTCAATTTCGACACCCATTCATAAAATTATCATTTACAAAATAGATTGCATCATATCCAACATCATCAATAAAATTTAAACATTCATAAAATTTACATTCACCTAGTAGATCGCATCATATCCATCATCATCAATAACATTTAAACATTCATAAAATTTACATTCACCTAGTAGATCGCATCATATCCATCATCATCAATAACATTTAAACATTCATAAAATTTACATTCTCACAATATATCGCATCGTATCCATCATTATCCAAATATATTTAAACATTCATAAAGGTTCATACATATTAAAAGTTTAAGTGTATCATTTAATAGTTTCACTATGAACAGAAAATAAAAGTATGTAGGCCTCAGGTAATCCTGGCTGTCTAAATCAAAAGGTGGTGTTACATACACCAAACCTTCAAGAAACATATTCTCGAGGTGGTCAAAAAAGTGAGGGATAGTCTCGTCGTAATGTCTCGGCGTCTTCCCAAGTAGCAGATCTTGGACTATACTTGTCCCATTGGACCTTAACCTGGTCTACTAGACAGTTCCTAAGCTGTCGAACTCTATGGTCGAATATGCGTAACGGTTCTACTGTGAGAGTTCCCACGTCCGATACCTACAATTCCTTCCAATTTAGTTTATGTGATTCATTAGCAACATAATGACATAAAACAGATACATGAAAAACATTATGAGTTTTATGCAAGTGGGGTGGCAGTACAAGACAATAGGCAACGGTTCCAATTTTCTCTTGGATTCTGAACGGTCTTGTAAATAGAGGTGACAACTTTGTCCCCTTCCCAAACCGTATGGTACTCTTATTAGGCCTGATACGAATGATAACCTGGTCTCCCACTTCATAACTTCAGTCGGTCCTGTGTGCAACTGCATAACTTTTCTGCCTATCCTGTGCTTCCTTTAGTCTCTGCCTAATTTAAATCACCTGTTCCTCCATATCTTGAATCAATTCTGGCCTAACTGTTACTCGGGCTTCTATTCTATCCCAACTCAATGGTGTTATGCATGGTCTTCCATATAGAGCTTCGTAGGGTGGCATTCTGATGGAGCTATGAAAACTGTTATTGTAGAAAAACTCTACCAAAGGTAGGTACTTCTCCCATTGGTTTTGATTATCCATGACATACATCCTGAGCATGTCTTCCATGACTTGATTTACTCTCTCATTTTTCCCATCTATTTTAGGATGATAAGCTTTGCTTAAGTTCAACTGAGTCCCCAATGCTGACTGCAAACTTGTCCAAACCCTAGAAGTGAATCTAGAGTCCCTATCTGAAATGATCTTCTTAGGTATCCCATGCAAACGGATAACCTCACTTACAAACACACGTGCCACATCAATGACATCGTAAGTGTCTCTAACCGGAATAAAGTGAGCACTCTTGGTTAACTTATCCACTATCACAAGAATGACATTGTGTCTATGAGATGTGAGTGGCAAACCCACAACAAAATCCATAGAGATGACTTCCCACTTAGACATAGGAACATCATGTGGTTGTAGGAGGCCTGTTGGGTGATGATGGTCGGCTTTCACTTTATGACACTCTAGGCATTTGGAGATGAAATGGACTACATCGAGCTTCATGCCTACCCAGAAGAAGAGCTTCCTCATGTCTGCGTACATCTTCTTCACACCCAGATGCACACAATAACGTGCTCTATGGGCTTCCTTCAATATGATGCTTCGAATATCCCCATTTTTAGGGATGTACATCCTTCCTCAATATCTCAATAGTCCCTCTTCTTCCAAACTATATCCTTCATACTTTGGATCTAATTGCCTCCCACTCCGAAGGTTTGAAGTAACCTCTAAATACCAACTGTCTCCTTGGAGTTGCGTCAAAACATGTTCCCTCAGATTGACCTTTAAGGGTACCAAGGAGAAGACATGTGGTCTCCTACTCAAGGCATCTGTGACCATATTTTCCTTCCCCTTGATGTACGAAATACCAAAATCGTACTCACTCATAAACTCACTCCATCATCTTTGCCTAGAATTCAGATCCCTTTGAGTGAAGAGATGTTTTAAACTTTGATGGTCTGTTTTGAGCTCAAAGTTTCGCCCCACAAGATAGTGCCTCCAAAGTTTCAGAGATAGCATTACAGCTGCCAACTCTAAATCATGAGTGGCATAAATATCTTCGTGTTTCTTCAACTTCCTTGATGCATAAGCTATCGCTCCTCCATCCTGCATTATCACGGCCCCCAACCCTTGCTTCGAGGCATCCATGCAGACTGTGAAGTCCTTTTCCATATCCAGCACTCATAGAATTGGTGCACTAGTTAGTAACCTCTTAAGCTCAATGAATGCACTATCACATTCTTCTGTCCATTCATACCTGACCCCCTTGCGCTGCAAAGTGGTGATGGGTTTCGCTATTTTATAGAATCCTTCCACAAATCTCCGATAATAACCTGCTAGCCCCATGAATCTTCTCACCTCATGGGAATTTTTCGACACTGGCCACTCCATAATGGCCTTTACCTTTTCTGGGTCTACAGAGATTCCTTCACCAGAAATGATATGACCTAAATAGTGTATCTCTCTCCGGAAGAAGGAACACTTCAACAACTTCCCATACAATTTGTTCTCTCTAAGGCAGGACAACACCACTCGTAAGTGTTCCTCATGTTCTCTTTCGTTCTTGGAATAGATGAGGATGTCATCTAGAAAGACTTGTACAAAACGGTCTAAGTACTTCTGGAATACACCGTTAATGAGGCTCATGAATACTGCTGGCACATTGGTCAATCCAAAAGGTACTACGACAAACTTGTAATGCCCAAACTAAGTTCGAAAGGTGGTTTTTGGTATATCGCCTTCCTTAATCCTTAACTGGTGATCCCTGATCGCAAATCGATCTTTGAGAATACCGCTGCTCCTTTCATTTGATCAAAGAGCTCATTTATTCGTGGCATTGGGTACCTATTTTTCAATGTAGCACGGTTCAAGTCCCTATAGTCTATACATAATCGTAAGGAACCATCCTTATTCTTTACAAAAATTACTGGTGCACCCCAAGGTGAGACACTGGGCCTTATTAGCCCTAACTCCAGTAACTCTCTCAACTGCATTTGCAACTCACAAAGTTCTGGCGCTGTCATCCGATACAGAGTTTTGGAAATTGGTTCTACACCAGGTTTTAGCTCAACAGTAAAATCAAGCTCCCTCTCAGGAGGTAACCCTAGTAACTCGTTCAGAAAAAACATCCTTAAATTCTAACAATATTGGGTACTGATCTAATGAGGGTCCCTTCCTTTCATTCACTGCTTCCACTACATATAGTCGATGCCCTTGTCTCAAGCATCGCTTAACCTTCTTAGTTGATATAAAGTGTAATGACACCTTTCTCCGTACACCCTGGATCTCTACTGGCCTTCCTTCGTCGTCGACACAAAGCACCCTTTTTGCAAAACAATCTACCAAAGCTTGATGAGCTTCTAACCAATCCATTCTAATGATTAGGTCATACGCCCCGAGAGCAGTGACGTATACCTTGAACCTGGTAGTACACACTCCTAGGTCTACTATACAATTATCAACGCTAGGTCCTACCGCTTGTTTTTCCCCCAAAGCCATCTCGACTTGTTTAAAGTCATCTTGCTCGTAGGCTGCCAACCCACTCTTTTCTAATGCAGATGGTGAAATGAAACTATCTGTCACACCAAAATCAAATAAAATCTTAACAACGATATGATTTAGCGTACCTAATGACTCCACCACTGTGGATTGATGTTCGGCCTGGCGATTATTAACCGCTGCATAAATATGGTGGCTGCTACTTGCTCTTCCCATTGGGGCCTTTCCTTCTCTATGCACAAATCCTGATTGTAACACTGGGCAGTCACGCTGGTAATGGGGTCCTCCACATCCCCAACAGTTAACACGAGATTGAACCTGCACACTATTCTGTGACTATCTCTTAAATGAGTTCCTTCCCCTGGAACCCCTGCCCCTGCTAGCTATTCCCTGAGATGGTCGTGGACCTGCCTACGTCGTTGGTGATGAACGAGATGTTGCACTCACTGCCATTGAAATCCTTGGTGCGACTCTGTTACCATACGGAGGTGCCCTTGCACCCCCTCCCCTGGGAAATGTCCTAGGGGCCTTCCCTACGAATCCAAGACGATGTAGAAAGGTTGGTATCATACCTCTGATTAAGTTCATGTGTTCCTCTGCATAACGCACATTTTCCACAGCTTCCGCTACTAAAGACAGTTTCCACATCCGCACCATAGCCCTTATCTTAGAGTTCAACCCATAGACAAAGCATTTTGCCTGTCATTGGTCATTATCCATATACGAAACATATTTGACCAATTCCATAAATATGATCTCATATTCTTCTGCGGTCTTGTTTCCCTGTACTAGAGAATGAAATGCTCCTACCTGCTATTCCTCATAGTAAGCTGGCAGATATTTCCTTCGGAAACTCTCCTCAAAAAGTTCCCAAGATACTGTATCTGGGGTAAGGTGCAGTTTCCTCTGCAGGTTTCCCCACCAGTTCAAGGCATTGTCTCTTAACTGAAAAATTGCTATCTTCGCCTTTGAGGTGGACGCATAGTCCCTTGAGGAAAAAAACCATGTCATGCCTTCCAGCCATGCTTCCACGAGTTCACTGGTGCGACCCCCGGCAAACTCCAAAAATTTGATCTTCTGTAGTTCTCTAGTGATTTCTTCGGGTGGAGGTCCTCCCCTTGAATCCCTTGATTCTTTAGGATTACCTGTTCCATATGGTGGGGGCTCCACTATGATCCCTGTTGGTTGTCACCCCTTTAAACTCTCATTTATGGCCTCCAAAGAGCACAGTATGAGAGCTAGTTTCGGCGATGGTGGTGGTGGCATTGGTGGTGTTAGCGGTGCCTACGATGATGTTCCTCTGCCTCGATTCCCTCGATTCCTAGCCATCCTGTATGATTTAACCTGCATCAACCAAAGTTGTCAGGGTGAGCTCAAGGACATTTCACATTTGCGCAACTTAACTAGAAAACAGGGTTAGGCGTAAGTTTTTCTTTACTTGTCTGTAAACAGATGTTACTCTATTTAGGGGAGGTGGCTAGGTTAAGGCTAAAGCATCTAAGCTTGATTTCTTCACCTAATAAAACTATTGACTCCTCTCGCCTCATAGCTACGCTATCTTTGCGCCATACTCGCCAATTTCTCTAACTTACCTGCCTAGTGCGCATGAAGCCTCCTCCCGCTTATCTTGTTCTAAGTCCTTATACTTTGCGTTTAGAACTAATTAAGGTGGCTTCCAACCTAATGTCGATGAAATGAGTCTAACGCTATCCTTCGATGCTTGACTTGTGGGCTTTCCTTGGCACATTGTACATATGCATTGAATGTTGGTTGTGGAGCCTGATTATCTTCCTAATTTAGAGGTCTGTTACTTTCAGCCGTGTTTATACCCCATGAAGTATTTACACCCCAAAAGTATGTACACTCTTCCACGCAGGGGAGTGCAGAGGGGGGGTACCCCCTC
>JASDQU010104062.1:133469-146544 GCA_032191745.1 Picea mariana
TGTGGATCCCTGACACGGTTTGTGAGATGTGGAGTTTTTTTTTCCTTCACACTTCTCGTTTCGATGGTTTGAGGCGGGTGTGGAGACTTTCTATTTCATATTTAGTGCTTTTGCATATTGGCCCATCTTGTGTTGATTTGGGGTTGTTGCCAGTTTTTTTCCATGTGGATCTTCAGCGTTTTGGGTGGCCCTCTCTTTTGGCGGGTTTTCTTGATGCATCATTTGTTCTCTCTCTAAAGTTTCAGGATCGTTCAGGGTCAGATGCATACCCTCTGCTCTGTGGGTTTGGTTGCAATTTTTCTTGTGTCAAGTTTAAGATCTTTTGTAGCTGGGGTTTGGAGTTTTGGATCCTCTCTTTTTAGAGAGATATGTATGTCTCTCTCGACGGGTTTTTCTAGGGGGTCTTCTCACACCAGGCTGCAGTTCTTCTCTTTGGTTGTGTTGGTATGTTTAGGGCTTGATGTATGCCCAGATGATGGGGAAGCTTCATACCACTCTGACCTGGTCCATCTAGTCACCGGTGCTGGTTTGTTCAGGGTTTGATGTATGCCCAGTTGATGTGGGCACTTCATACCGCTCTAACCTAATCCATCTAGTCACCGGGGTTTTTTTCTTGGGACTGTTGTTTAGGTGTGCGTCTCTATGGTGGAATTTCATGTGGTTCTCTAGACATATATTGTTTATTTTAGGGTTGTTCCCAGCTCCTTATACTGTATACTTTTATGTGGCTTATCAGCTAGCTTATTGGCATTTTCTAGTTTTTTTTTTTCGATCTATGTTTCCCATGTTTGTGTCGTGCTTAAAGCACCTACAAAATGTAATTTGATTCTCTTCGGATGAATATAATTACACTTTGTTACGTGGAAAAAAAAAGAATTACTGAAATTGTAGGATATCATTTGTTGAAATTGGGAATCCATTTATATATTCAAAACTGCAATTTTAAAAATGGAAATTTGTAACTTCACCAACATTTATATAACCAATTTCTAGTGATAATTATCCGAAAAAACCAATAAAATAGAATGTTTAGAGTTATCCATTCTAAAAATAATGATGCCACATGGTACCGCAAGAGGAAGACGACATATGTATCAATTTTTTTATTAAATTCAATATGTCATCCATCATGGGCTCTTAGGCTCCAATTTTGCAAGTGTGGGGAACTCACAACAAACAACATATCCTACTCAACCATGAAAATCTATGTCTCTCAATTTCAAATAGAAAATATTCAACATATTTTTTCACAAAATTGTAGCTAAAACATGGATTCAGATGAAGGTCACCATCCATAAAATCTTGAAATCCCACAAAACCTCCAGGTTTATTGTGGAGAATTCACAGAAGGATATGAGATTCAAACCGGTTAACAATTTTCAAACCAAGTTCATGGGAGGACAATAATGGGCCTTATGCTTTAAATGATGCTTGTTAAGATAAATCTCCATGAACAACACCGACAACCCATAAAATTTCTAAGGATATAGTGTTGAAAGTGTCCTCAAATGATCATATAATTCCCTTGTATGGTATCATTGGCCTACTAGAGGTATACAAGAACCATGATTATACCACAACACAAGCCCTGAACAAGAATGTGTCTTGGGCCTACACCAGGAATCATTTTTGGGGCTATCGTTGGGGTTCTTTATTATTTGAGTGGGATATGGGTGCCATGAGTAGATTTTATGTATTGGAAATGGGCCTCAAGTTATAAACATGTTTAGGGGGTGAAACAAAGGGCTTAATCCCTAAATGAACCTTTTAGAGCTCAAGTGTTATGGTTAGGAAGGAAAATACTTGGGCCTTAGGTCCTAAACATTGTTTCTTAAGCTCAATCTCCATGAATAACACCTGCAAACCACAACAAAAACCCTCTTTAGGGGTCTTTAATACTAAACTTGGATATGGATGCCATTAGGGGGTTTTGTGCACCAAGGATGTGTTGTATGGAATTGAACATGGTTGAGGAAGGAAAACAAGTGACTAAGGACAGTATTGAATTTCCTCGAGCTCAAAATCCTTGAATGAGTCCTCAAATGAACAAATGAGGCATTTGTAAGGGTTATTTGCATGATTCCAAGTGGGATATAGGTTCTATAAGGTCTTCAACTAGAAGGGAGTAGACACATTCACCCAAGTGCTCAAGAAGACGAAACTTGGGGTTGCTCCGACACCCAAGAGTCATACTACTTGGGAAAGTGGGTGCCTTGGGCATGCAAACGTGCCAAAGGACTTTCCCAAGCATGAGGTGAAGCATGGTGTAGAAGTGACCAAGAGAAGGGGTGTACCAAATATGTTGGGACACACTGACCTGAGGAGCGCACTAAGGTTGGGGCACACCAGTCCTAAGGGACATGAAGGTTGACAACCGCATGGGTTCATTTGGGCATTGAATCCACAAAGGGGCACGACAATTCGTTTGGGAATGATGGTTTGTGAATGGGCACAACACACTCAAAGGATGTGACGATTCACAATGGTTACCTTTGAAGTCCATATAAGAGAACAAGGGCGCACAACCAGGGAAGAATATTTTCACAACAAGGAGGTCAAGATCAACTCTGTGATTCTAAGGAAGACTTGGACAGAGAGAGATGGGCTCCCTCAAGGGGCCAAGTCAATCCACATAGGAGGACATGTTTTTCCTTGATGTGATTATGTGGAAAGAGTTGGGGCAAACTCCTTTTGGGATGAGTTTTGGGAAGTCTTGTCACAGGTTTGAGTGAGGCATGCTAGGAGACAGAATCACGGGTCTGTGTGAAGTCTTGTAGTAGAGAAGAGACAATAAGTCTATGGCGGATTCACGTTTAGGGTGTTCTACATGAGTTGTAATTTTTTTTGTGACAGACAAGTCTTGGTGTGATGAGTATGTGTATGAGTGTCTTGGTTAGGTGAGGATATTCATGTGATTCTACCAGGTTGTAATCCGATTCGATAGTGCTAATATTATAATAATTTCCCAATAATAATAATTAGTCAGGTTTTAGGAACATTTTGTTCCACCAACACTATATCTATCTGTCTCTTATTTGTTTCCCAAGTACTCTCTTCTTTTCATAGATGTATGCTTAAATGACTAAGTGTTAAAGATATTAACAAATTTCCTAAGTATATAAGAGAGTTTCACTAGAGTAGGAATGTGACTCACCCATAGCCAAGATTGGAGTATGGGTATTCTCTAGGTGAAGAGGCGTACTTCGAATGAAGTATCCTTGGTGTTGTCAAGCATCCAACTGAGAAATCTCATGGTCTCACATGACCCCAAGACATGCATGATCGCAATATATGGGCATGAAACTGTGGGGAAATTACATATGGTATCATAGCTTGTTCATTGCATATTTTGAAGAAGGGTTGGCGAGCTCTTCACCACTATCTTGATGATAGATGGAATCAGAGAAGATTTGTCTCTTCACCACTACTGGAGTCAGAATGATGGTGATGAGGTGCACTGTAGTTTATTGTGAAGACAATTAAATGGGAATGTTTGAAGACATGGTGAAAAGTTCAGTGGTCCAAACTTGTAATACACCAACGACGTTCCCCAATTGCATTATGAATTGTAATTATGTTTTTTAGGCTAGTGAGCCAACTTTATATAAGCTGATGGACTTATGTGTTTATTAGGCCAGAGAGCCTAAGTGTTGAAGGCCAAGAGCCTGGTTTTTGTACATGTAATGATGCACATTATTAATATAAAAACATCTCTGTGTGTGGGCCGACCACGATGAATGAGTGATGGAGGACTAAGATTCCACAAAGGCTGGGTAAGGGAGAGGGGGTTGAAAGGTTGGGAGAAGGGATAAGCTTAAGAGATTAAGACCTTGGGGATAAAGATTAAATAATATTCCAAAGTTGTGTAAATGTTATGTTTTATCCTAAGTTCCTAGTTGGGGAAAC
Organism: Picea mariana; assembly: GCA_032191745.1. Taxonomy (NCBI): domain Eukaryota; kingdom Viridiplantae; phylum Streptophyta; class Pinopsida; order Pinales; family Pinaceae; genus Picea; species Picea mariana. The sequence goes on from JASDQU010104062.1 coordinate 137,376, forward strand.
GCATGAAAAATGGGGAGTATGCAGCCCCAGGGAGACAAGTGTCGACCTGGGCACAGGTAGTTAAAACCATAGAAGAGAGTCGTGTTGGGGGTTCGACCTCCCATTTTCCATCCTCCGTCTGAACTCACAGGTGTCCATGATTGACCTTTGTTTCGGTGTTTGTTCTGGGGAATTCTTAACTGAACTGTTAAGTCTCTGTATGGGATCTCTATACACCCTCACGCATATCCAAAACCAGAATCGTGAACTCGTCTTGTGTTGCATGGTTGAGAAACCCAAAATTGTCTGAGTCGTGTTGCGCTATCCCAGTGGGTTGTTGTGGCCGCGCAGTTCTTGACCATGTGAAGTTGTTTCCATTGATTGTGAGTTTCTGAGCCTTATTGTTATGTCCTCACTATGTTGTAATTGGTTAAAAGAATAGGTTTCCAATCCTGTGAGCGAATTTCTCCAGGTGAGAGAGTGCGCAGAGGAAGTAAGAACTCCTGGAAGGGGTCTTGTAGTTGCCACAGAGCTCGGAGACTTCCAGTCCTGTCTGTTGCTGAAGCCCAAGGCAAGGGAGGTTTAACAACTGAAGGACTATTTGGGTGACAGTGAAGGTGTATACTCCTAGGGTGGGACAGGAATGTGGGGAATGAGGGTCTGTGAGTAGTGGGCGTAAGTAACTTCTGGGAGAGAATCCTTCCTCTTTAACTATGTGTCTTTCATTGACTTTGCCTAGCCTAGGATTCCCTGCCCGGTGGTGCTTAGTCCTAGCTCGAGGGTGACCTACTGCTGAGAGTGATGAGCAACACGGTCTAAGGCTGGATGGTTCGTGGAAGGTCTGCATGCAGAAGGTGGAATTACTACAGTTTCAAAGATAATTATCAGTTTATGCTTAATATTATGTTTTGCATGCCTGTGATGCTTATATGTTATCATGTATTCTGTTGCGCATAAGAATTATTGTTAATTTCCTTGATGGTGTATATTAGCAATAATCTTGTGCTTACTTTGTATTGTTTAGAACAATCTGTTAATTAGATTTAATATGCATGTTATATATATATATATATATATATATATATATATATAAGTATGAGAATGCTCTGCGTAGTAGTGTTGCCTGACAAGTGGGTTGATGGCTCGGGATGTTACAATATGGTATGAAAGCCCATGGTTACAACACTGAGCCTGGATGGGCCGGATAAGTGGTAATTAGACCTGAGGTTCTAGGTGGAAGTTTTGTGAGGAAGAACCAATTTTTGGACCCTAGAATGTTCCTAAGTGGCAAGGGGTTGCTTGGTCGTGTTACAAAGCTCAAGAGGTGTAGCAATATAGTAAAACCACAGTCGGTGTGGTATATGGACACAAGGAGAGAGGGAGCTCAAGACGAGAAGTGTTGGAGCCATAAGATCTGTTCGGGAGGAAAGGAGATCCCTCACAACCATCAGATTTGGAGCCGATGTAGGAGAGTTATCCTGGAAACCTTTCAGGGATTCGATTATCGAGAAAAGTGAGATGCATTGGTGCACGAACTCCTGATGCCTGAAACTCCGATGTCCTGAAAATATCTACATCATAGATCGCAAGAAAAGAGCTTGACAGTTGGATCAAGCAGAGGGTGGATCGTAATTTTGGAATTTCGGCAATCGGGAGAAACGAGATGTGCGGATGCACGAACTCTCGATGCTTGAAAATCCGAAATGAAAAGCGAGCAGGGTGGGACCCGATGACGTCGTCGAAGGTGACATGGAACTTCCTAGATCTGCCACGTGCCACCGCCCTAGTTGGTGAAAGATGTACTACGTGGGCCCGAAGGAAAAAGTAGATCGGAATTTCGGATGGCAAAAGATTGGGAAGAAACAAGTGTGGGAAATCCCAAGGTCCGAAGTCCCGAAGTCCCAAGGTTCGAAGTCCCGAAGTCCCGAAGTCCCGAAAACTTCGAAGATGGAAAGACCATGGTGGATTTCAGCCATTGGATGATGGGTAAACATGGACCATTGATCCACTCGACTTCGCGAGCTCGGTAATCAGAACTTCGAGAGATAGTTGTGTGTTCTTTGAAATCTCCAGAGACCGAAAGCCTGAGTAGCACCTAATAGTTTAGCGTTTGGTCATGACTCATGATCGCATGGGTTGGGGACTAAGAAAGAGGGGCCTATCACCCGAAAGTTATAGATCTGAGTAGAGCTCATAAGATTCATGAAATCAAAATGTTTTCTTAAATTGGATTGGTTTTGAATGTGTGGAATTTGTTAAGGAGAGATGGCCTGAAAAATTATGGTTGTCTGCACGTTGTGATTGCAGAAGTTTGACGAGTGCCAAAACCGATTAGAATTGCCATGGAGTGCAAAGAAATGGAAGAGACACATAATGATTCCAATTCAAAAAATGAAAGAGAAGGAATGAATGTCCACTTGGGAGTTGAAGGATCGAACTACAATGGGAACGGAAAGAAGATAGATAAGGAAGGAAATCTGAGGAAGATCATTGAAAAATTGCAGAAAGATGCCCAAAATCACCGAGCAGATAGCAAAAATCTCAGGAAAACTTAGAAAAAACAAGGTGAATTCAACGTAAAGTTGTTAAAGAGTTTGGAGAGAATAGAAAATAAGTTGGATAAGGAGAGTGTCTCAAGTAGAACGGGGAGTCACCAAACTTATGAGGGGAGAAGATCAAGGAGTGTTGGTAGACACCATCATCACTCCCAAAGGCGTTCCAAGAGAAGGGTACACAGTAGTTCAAGCCCATCTCCTACCAGAAAGCACAAGAGTTCTAGAGTGGATGAACTGAAGGGCGAAATGAATAATATTAAGCCTCCTACGTTTGATGGAGAACATAAGAAGGAGGAAGATGCCGAAACATGGTTTCTTGGCATGAGGAAATATTTCCAACTGCAGAATTATTCCTCTCATGCAGAAGGAAGAATTGCAATGTATCAACTGAAAGTAAAGGCATCCATGTGGTGGGATCAACTTGTGCAGGTGCAACACATTAGAGAGAAAGATATCACTTGGAAAGGATTCAAGAGGTATTTCGAGAAGACATAATTGACTATAAGGTATTATGATAGAAAGATGAAAGAGTTCTTTGAACTCAAGTTGGGCAACATGACCATTGATGAATACAAACAAAGATTTTTGGAATTGCTGAAGTATGTTCCGTTCATCAAGGATGAGACTTTGAAGATTCAAAGATATCTAAGTGGATTGTCACCTTCTATTGGTGACAAGATTCAGTATGATGACCCAAAAACCATGGAAAAAATGATAAGGAGGGAGAAATGTTTATATGAACAACAAAAAGAAAATCCTACCTTCCAAAAGGTTTGGGAAGACAAGAAGAAATTTAAGATGGATTAGAGGAAGAAGGGAACTAAGACACCCTTTTTTAGAAACAGCCCTCAGGGACAACCATCTTTTAGAGAACCTAGAAAGGCGAAAACGGATGGACAAATGCCAAGACAGACACCTATGGAGTGTTGGGGTTGTAAAGAAAACCATAGTTACAAAGATTTCCCCCACAAAAACGATAAAGTGAGAGTTGTCCACAATGTTTAGCAAGTTGAAATAGTGGAGGACATGGGAAGTAAAATGCCAAGGATTTACGCAGCCCTGGACGACAAGCAAGCTAAATTTCAGTTGCACATGATTGAAGTGGAAGGTATGATTAACAACCATGCCTTTAGTATTTGAATTGATTCAGGGGCTAGCCATAATTATATAGATCCTAGAGTGGTGGAGATTTTTCATTTATCAAGAAGTAAACATGAAAAATCTTGGTTAGTGCAGCTGGCTACAGGAACCAAGAGGAAAGTCACTGAGTTGGTTAAGTCTTGTCCTGTGGACATGAATGGACTGAGCACGAAGTCTGAATTGAACATTCTTCCTTTAGGCTCTTATGACTATTTAATTGGGATGGACTGGTTGGACCAGCACCATGCCATCTTGGACTATCGTAACAAGGCATTCACTTTCCTAGATGAGGAAGGGAATTAGAAAATAGTCCAAGGAATTCCAAGAGTTGTTGCTATCAGAGAAATCTCAGCAATGCAGCTGCAGAAGTGCTACAGAAAAGGATGTCAATTATTTGCAGCCCATGTGGAGGAAACACCTAAGGATAAGGTGTCAGGTATTGGAGATCATGAGGTACTAAAGGAGTTTGAATATGTATTTTAGGAGGTACCAGGATTACCTGTGAAAAGAGATATTGACTTCTTTGTAAACTTGATTTCTAGAGCAGCTCCAGTATCGAAAGCTCCTTACAGAATGAGTATGCTAGAGCTGAAAGAACTGCAATTGCAGCTTGAGGAGCTCCTGAAGAAGGGGTACGTATGCCCAAGCATGTCACCTTGGGTTGCCCCAGTTCTATTCGTGAAGAAGAAGGATGAAACGTTGAGATTGTGTATTTATTTTAGACAACTGAACAAAGTAATTGTAAAGAACAAGTATCTTCTGTCGAGGATTGATGACCTCTTCGATCAGTTGAAGGATGCGAAGATATTTTCAAAGATAGACCTCAGATCGGGATATAACTAGGTAAGGATAAAGGATGAATACGTCAACAAGACCGCCTTTAGAACAAGGTATGGTCATTACAAGTTCACAGTGGTGCCTTTTGGGTTTTCAAACACACCTACTGTTTTTATGTGCTTGATGAATGGTGTGTTCAGGGACTATCTAGACAAGTTCGTCATAGTCTTCCTGGATGACATTCTGGTGTATTTCAAGCCAGAGGAAGAGCATGAACAACATATTAGGATGGTGTTGCAGGTGCTAAGAGAGCACCAATTGTATGACAAGATGAGCAAGTGCTCGTTTTATCAGGAGAAGATCCATTACTCGGGGCATATTATTTCAAAAGATGGGATAGTTGTAGATCCTAAAAAGATTGAGGTCATCAAGGAATGGTCAGCACCAAAGAATGTGACAGAAGTTAGATCCTTTATGGGTCTAGCTGATTATTAAAGAAGGTTCATCGCAGGGTTCTCGAGGTTAGCTCACCCTATCACTTCCTTGCAAAGGAAGGAGAAGAAGTTTCAGTGGACAGAATATTGAGAGAAAAGCTTTCAGTGATTGAAGCAACTATTAACCAGTGCTCCAATTCTGAGGATCGCAGATCCAAATGAATATTTCATGGTATACATTAATGCATGCAATGGAGGAATGGGAGGAGTCCTCAGTCAGAATGGATTCGTAATTTGTTATGAATCCAGAAAGTTGAAAGAGCATGAAAGGAACTACACAACTCATGATTTGGAGTTAGCGGCGATCATTCACGCTCTGAGGAAATGGAGACATTACCTCGTGGGAAGGATTTTTGAATTGAGAACAGACCATAACGATCTGAAGTATTTGTTTGATCAACAAACCTTGAATGCTAGGCAAAGTAGGTGGATGGAATTTCTCTGTGAATACGATTTTCATATCAAGCATATAAAAGGGAAGGAGAATAATGTGGTTGATGCACTGAGAAGGAGAGTACACGAATTACATGCTACAACCATTAGCATGTATCAAACCAATGTAAAGAGAGGAGTTTTGGAAGCTTCAAGCGCAGACTTGCAATACCGTGAATTGGTCGAAGCTACAACAAGATAAGATGTTGCAAGGAGTGGAAGATTATAAGTTAGAGACTGATGGAATACTTCTGTACAAGGACATAGTTTATGTACCTAATGTCTAGGGTTTGAAACTTGCGATTCTGAGATAAATGCATAACGTGCCTTATGTTGGGCACCCTGGATATCAGAAGACTGTGGCAGGGGTCAAGGGCCATTAATTTTGGCCAGGTATGAAGAAAGAGATTGCAAAATACATCACCAAATGTATGGAATGCCAAAAGGTTAAAGATGAGTATAGGAACCCAGTTGGATTGTTGCAACCTTTACCCATTCCTGAGTGGAAGTGGGAAGTGATGACAATGGATTTCATCACAGGATTACCCAGAACATGCAAGCAACATGATTCAATTATGGTAGTGGTGGACAAGCTTATGAAAGGTGCCCATTTCATTCTATTAAAGGATACTCACAAGGAAGCAAAGGTTGCTGATATTTTTATGAAGGAAGTGGCACGATTGCACGGAATTCCTAAGACAATTATGTTTGACAGAGACCTGAAATTTACCTCAAATTTCTGGAAAGGGTTATTCAAGGGATTCAAAATGAATCTGAATTTCAGTACAACCTATCATACTGAGTTGGATGTGCAGACAGAGCGGGTGAATCGAGTGATAGAAGACATACTGAGGATGTATTTGATGGGCAAACCATCGAAATGGGAAAACTACCTACACTTGGTAGAATTAGCCTACAACAATTGGTATCAAGCATCATTGAAGATGAGCCCATTTGAAGCACTTTATGTTAGAAATTGAAATCCTCCAGTAAGCTAGGATAACCCAGCTGATAGAGCGGTAGTTGGCCCAGACTTGCTCAAGGAAATGGAAGAGCAAATGCTGAAAATTAAAAATAATTTGAAAGCTGCCCAAGATAGGCAGAAAAGTTATGCTGGTAAAAACAAAACCCACAGAGAGTTTAAAGTGGGAGATCATGTTTTTATAAAAGTAAAATCCATTAGAAGTTCCTTGAGGCTAGGAAACTGTTCCAAGTTGGCAGCCAGATTTTGTGGGCCATTTAAAATCCTAGAAAGGATTGGGACAGTTGCATATATGATTGCATTACCTGCATCCATGATTGTACATAATGTGTTTCATTTTTCGTTACTTAAGAAATATATACCTGATCCGAATCATGTGATTGACTGGAATGTGTTCTAGGTGGAGCAAGAAGGTGTCTTACAAGTGCATCCTGTGCACATATTGGACCAGGAAAGCAAACAGCTCCAGAATCGAACCATAGGACTTGTAAAGGTCCAGTGGACCTGGTACGGTCCTGAGGACGCGACATGGGAGAATGAATATGCTATGCGGGTATAATACCCGCATCTTTTTCAATATTTTGAAAATCTTGTTGATGCTTTGTGAAAGTTGCATTGAGGACAGTGCAAAAATAAGGGGAGGGGATTGTAATACCCCAAGTACGTGCCCCAATTTCATTATGAATTGTAATTATGTTTTTTAGGCTGGTGAGCCAAGTTTATATAAGCTGGTGGACTTATGTGTTTATTAGGCCAAAGAGCCTAAGTGTTGAAGGCCATGAGCCTAGTTTTTGTACATGCAATGATGCACATTATTAATATAAAAACATATCTGCTTGTGGACCGAACACGATGAATGAGTGATGGGGGACTAAGCTTCCAAAAATTTTCGGTAAGGTAGAGGGCGATGAAAGGTTGGGAGAAGGGATAATCTTAAGATCTTAAGACCTTGGGGATAATAATTAAATATTATTCCAAAGTTGTGTAAATGTTATGTTTTATCCTAAGTTCCTAGTTGGGGGAACGTGTACAAAATGGGGAGCATGCAGCCCCAGGGAGATAGGTGTTGACCTGGGCTCATGCAGTTAAAACTAGATAAGGGATCCATGTTGGGGGTTTGACCTCCCATTTTCCATCCTTCGTCTGAACTCGCGGGTGTCCATGATTGACCTCTGTTTCAGTGTTTGTTTTAGGGAATTCTTACCTACACTGTTAAGTCTTTGCATGGGATCTTTGTACACCCTCATGCATATTCGAAACTAGAACCATGAACCGGTCCTATGTTTCATGGTTGAGAAACCCAAAATTTCCTGAGTCATGTTGTGCTATCCTAGTGGGTTGTTGTGGTTGCGCAGTTCCTAACCATATGAGGTTACTTCCATTGATTGTGAATTGCTAAGCCTTGATGTTGTGTCCTCACTGTGCTGAAATTGGTTAAAAGAACAGGTTTCCAAACCTGTGAGCGACTCTCTCCAGGTGAGAGAGTGCGTGGAGGAAGTGAGAACTCCTGGAAGGGGTCCTATAGCTGCCACAGAGCTTGGAGAATTTCGGTCTGGTTTGTTGCTGAAGCCCAAGGCAAGGGAGGTTTAGTAGCCGAAGGACTGTCCAGGTGACAGTGAAGGTGTATACTTCTAGGGTGGGACAGACATGTGGGGAATGAGGGTCTATGAGCATTGGGAATAAGTGACTCCTGGGAGACAATTATTCCTCTATAACTGTGTGTCTTTTGTTGACCTTGCCTAGCCTAGGATTCCCTTCCCGATGGAGCTTTGTCCCAGCTTGGGGGTGACCTACTGCTGAGAGTGATGATCAATGCAGTATAAGGTTGAGAGATTCATGGAAGGTCTGCACATAGCAGGTGGAATTACTACAGTTTCAAAGATAAGTATCAGTTTGTGCTTAATATTATGTTTTGCATGCCTATGATGCTTATATGTTATCATTTATTCTGTTGCGCATATAAATTATTGTTAATGTCCTTGATGATGTATATTAGCAGTAATCCTGTGCTTACTTTGTATTGTTTAGAACAATCTATTAATTAGATTTAATATGCAAGTTATATATATAAGTATGAGAATGTTCCATGTAGTAGCATTGCCCGACAAGTGGGTTGATGGCTGAGGATGTTACAAAACTAGTTTATCACAGAGACTTTGCATCAGACTTACAACAGAGGTTCTCATTGATGGTGTGGTGGAAGGATGATTTGGGTGCACACCTTGTATATATTGAGAGTATATTTGTGGTGAATCAAAGCACTTGGACAGGGTGGGTGATCGCAGAAACTCATTGCTACAGTTGTTACATACTTGATCGAAGAGACATTTTGGGCACATAATTGGTGAAGGTTTGGTAAGGTGGAATGACCTTTTGTATAGCTAGTCTAGGCACAAACTTGGTTGGTTTGGTTCACAATGGAAGTAAGTGCTTGACCTCTTGTGCACACCTTGAAGAGACCAGACGCATCGTTCATGGGGTGAAACGAGAACTTGGGAAAGGAAGATGAATGCATGACTTGTCGCAGATCTAATCGTAGAAGTGATCGTAGGGGGTGATTGCATAAGTGATTTTGAAAGGGAGAAGTTATGAGTTGCAGAGAGTTGAAGCCCTTGGTTGAGTTGGGTGACTTTATGTGACCTATAGAAGCTCCAAAACAAGAATTTGTTTGGGCACATTTCTATCATGACATCTTTGTGTCGTGCATCACAAATAACAATAGTTGAGTTGAGATAGGTTGTTGGATGAATGGGTCGACTGCAGCCTTCGGATGAGGTGACTCTTCATAGAGTTATGCAAGTCAATGAATA
>JASDQU010104062.1:146568-162407 GCA_032191745.1 Picea mariana
ACGTGCAAAGATGGTAGGGCATTGGAGATGAATTCAGATGGTTGCATGCAAATTTTTGGTCTTATACAGATTTCTAAAGTGGATGAATTGACTTAGCCTCGTATCATAGTGAAGGTGTTTTGCAAGTTTGTGTAGCCACAGATGAATATTGAGGGGATTTCATGAGAAGAGTCAGTTGCTTGGGAAAGTCAAGGTCCAGGACAACAAACTTAAACCATGGGTGTAGCCAAGGATGTCTTTGGAAATGTATGGTTGGTTTTGAGTTCTTACATTTTCTAAGTGTTGCGATGATTTGTTTAAAGGGAAGGCGGATGACTCAGTGGTTCAAGTGTAATTTGTTTTCGTAGTGAAAGCCAACAAACTTGAGGGTGACTCAAGCAATGAAAATTTGAAGAAGTCAAGTAGCATTTTGTGATGTCTAGACATGGGTGAATTTGTAGAGAGCTTGAAACAAACTAATTGGATGAGTCCAGTGGGGGACTTAGGAATATTTGGATGCAACCATGGAGGTGGCTTGAGAAGGCTACCTAACTCTTTGATGAGGTGCATTGGAAAATTCGTAGCGATGAAGTAGGAAGTGAGGTCTAGTAATTTTTTCATTTAAGTTTCCCAATGTTCACAATTTATACCTGAGAAGAATGTCAAATTTGGCATCACTATTTCATATAGTTCATCAAATTCTTCATTGATCAGATCTAGATCCACATTCTTCTCGTCAAACATGGGTTCTTCAATTGAAATCACATCATACTTATCTTCAAAATATAATGACTCTTCCTATTGATTCTTTCTCCTCATGTGTTTCAGCTCTCTCTGGAGTTGTTTAATTTTCCTTTGCTGACCCATTACAACTTCACTTTCACTGTCCCGATTTCATTCACTGAAATGGCATACAATTGACAATGCACAACCATGAATGCTTTCACACCTCTATATGCATGCATAATCATGTACAGGGCAATGTATTCTCTCATGCAATTCATATCTCTTCCTTGGAACAATCACATCACATGCCATATGAAAAGGAAGCACGTGAGCAGATTCCCTTCATCGCGGGTCCTCAAAAATATCAATCCTGCAATTCTTTTGCATGGATCATCATAGTAGGGACTAGGAAAGAAAACCAGCTTCAGATCGCTGACTATTCTCATAAGATCTCTTTTAACTGTTTCCCAAACAAGCTCTGTCAATGTAGTTAAAGACGAACCAAATCCAGCAGTTGCATTGCTCGAACAAGAATTCGATGAAGTACCAGTAGATACTAGCGTGACCTTGGGAAGAGGAAAGGGAAAAACAAGAGACTGGGATGGATACTTTGGTGCTACCAATGTTGCCGAGGCGATGTCAATCTTGAATCATGATCATGATTTTTTTTAAATGAATATTTTTTAGGAAAGCGATTTTTCCAATTCCTGTAGTGGGTTGTTAAAACACGTGGACCAACTCCACAAAATAAAACAAACAATGACAACAACAACGACAATTCCTCAACCTGGTGGCTCGAGCTCAACAAAATTTGACAAGATGTTACATTCTCGAGAGAACTATGATCACTCGACACACCAAAAACTGCTCCATTTACTCTTCCACACAATTTGTGCAAATAACGATGTTCAAAAGGATTACACTATTTGCTGCAAATAAACTTTGTGAGCAACTCTATGTGGCCCACACATAGGTAAAATGAAAATCTGCGCAATAACTACAATAGTTAAGCATCCACCCTCCAACAACAAACAAATTCATAGCAATGATCTACTTCAATCACTTACAACACCATTTCTGGGGCAAAAATACCAATATGCAGGTTATAATTTCGAGCACACGGCCACACTCTCCATGCAGTGTCGACAGTAGCTATGTTGATCTAAGAGGACCTCTAATCTGTGTAGCAGTCACACATGATATTGCAGCAACACAAAACAAACCTCTAATTCATGTACACTTGGAAATAATGGAGTAAGCGCCAGTTCTAAGAGTCAGTTCATAGTTCATTGTCTGTAGAGTTTAGTTGTCTGTGGTTTGCATGTAATCAACTAAGTAGAGTCTTTTCCTATTTAATAATGTAAACAGTCTTCATTGAATAATAGAGAAGTGAGCGTAGCCTCACCGTGTGTTGTTTTCTTATATTTTAACTTGATATCAGAGCCACGGGGTGAGGTGCGTAAATTTCTGGAGGTCCGCAGGTCCCTCCTATGGTAGGGTGAGGTGGAAGACTACTCAAAATTTTTGCAAAGAGAAAACACAAAAATTTCCGCAGTTCCGCTCCAATTACAGTGTGGAAAGCTTCAAATATTTTCGCACCCAAGTTACTCGAGAGGTGCAGACTCCCTGCAATCTACAACAGCATGAGGTTCGAAAACGCATGAGATTTCTGTAGGCTAAGACAAGCGTGAGGTACAGAATAAGGTTATTGTTTATTTTTGTTGCATGAGTAATTTTACTGCATAAATAAGGTTAAAGCATGGATTTGGTGCAAGATTTACTACGTGAATAAGGTTAAGGCGTGAGTAAGGAATAAAGTTTTTTTTGGTCATTAATCTAAGGAAGTCGCGTGGATTCTTTTTCAAAAAGAGAAATTTTATTTAATAGTGGATGTGTGTATTAAAAAGGATTTCTTTTAAGAAATTTCAATTCCTTTTTATACACATGCATGTGAGATTTCTTATATAAGAGGTTTTTACATGTGAGCTTTTATATGAGAGTTTTTTTAAGAAGAGAGTTGTTTTTATATGAGCATGAGTTTTTTATGCACGGAGTGGTGTTAAAGTTTTCTTATACTTTTTTTAAGAAAGCTAAGAACAGAGGTAGAGTTGGATCGGGGGATCCGAAGGCAGAGCGACGAACTGCTCAACACAGGAGAAGACTTCAACATCTACATAATTTTGGAAAGTCCAGCCAGTCTATCCAAGAGATAAATCTGCAATGAACCTTGAAACTATTCGGAATAAATGCAACACAGTATATTGACTGTTGAATTTTAATGACAGAACGAAGAGATGCAAATAATCGTTGTGGTATTTGTGATTTCAAGTAATTACAAATAAGATAAATCTAACTGTAATAACATGCTTTGAATCATTCAACAAAATTAAAGAAAAATCTTATCATTTGGGTTGAACGAATGACCACTCTATATAATATCTGAAACATCACATATGGACAGTATTTATAAATGAATTATCCCAACTCATAGTAAGAATGAAGACAAAAGCTATCAACACCTATTATCATGTCAAGATAAACAGAACTTAAACTAAGACATCATACACAAGAAGCTAAAGCTATAATATGCATTTCTATTCCATTCAAGTCTGTGAACTAATTGTCCATATTTCAGCCCCAGGCCAAGATGATTTAATTACAAAAAATATGAGTTTATAAAGGATGCAAAAAAGCTAACTATCTTATCTTATAAGATAAGATTAAATCTCTATATTCATCTACTGATTACAAAAATAGGGGGAATATAACCACCCCAAATCACACTAAATATCTAAAAATGAAAAAGAGTTTGTTCCTGTTTACATAAAAATGAGCCATGGATATGGCTAATAAGATCAAAAAAGGCTCTAGATCATTTAGTCACCATAAACTCCCAAATATCCTGAAAGAAAAAGATGAAATAAATAAATTCAGATATACATTTAACCAATATTTTCCAATTTTCGAATAAGAATAGACTGGCTACAGAATCTGTTGATTTTGTAGTTGGTCTTATTTTAGAAATAAAATCTAATTTATTCTATGAACAAGAGGGTAACACTATTTTAAGACAAAAAGAAATCTTTACCTTTAACTGGAAAATCAAATCGATTCACATGATCTCAGAATTGATCACTGCTGTGATACTTTCAACATTTTTTAGTATGATGTTCCCTATTGTTTTCGGACGTTTTCCTTGTCTCTGAACACTAGACTTGAGCCTACGATTTTCCTCTGTTAGGGAGTCAACTAGATCAGTGAGGGTTTTGATCTGTGATTGTAAAATGGGTATGTTCGTGTAATAATTGTCAATCCAGAACAGACAAGTTTCACATTGTAAACCTGTGACGGCCATTTGAGAATACCCACGGTTGTGTGCCGGACTGTCTTCACTATTGCCTTTATATTTTTTATCAAAACTAATACCTAGAAACCCCTGACTATGTTTCAATCAAGGTGGGAGATTATCCATGAAATTGTAAGCCTGGTGGGGTTCTGCTTGGAAGGAAGGAGGGTCTTCTTCGGCCAGAAATCTGTCGATCTCCGAGTCTAAGATTTCATGGATCTCGATCATCTTGATTGAGCTCACATTAGGGTTTGATTTATTTCACAGTTTCCTCAAGATCAACCTACCCGCTCTTTTATTTTTAAAACCTAAATCGATATAAGCTTTAGATGGCTTGCCCAAAGGTCTGTTTGCATTCTTAACAGAGGCGTTAGGATGGCTTTGCTCAACATATTTTGGGTTGGATACAAGCTTACTGAGGGTGGTTGTAAGACAGGCATGTGTAGATGAAGGGACCGCTCTGGAAGGGACTAAGGCTTCCTCTATCACGGGTTTGATAACCTCTATAGCATTGGAGTCAACGAAACCATTTTGGGCCAGGAAGGCATTCCAGTCATCATGCTGTAACTTCAATTGGTGTACTAATAGTATTTTTATTAAGCCATGGTGAAACAAGCTTGAATTCAACTGCTGTCTTTTATACCTCTTTGCCATTTTATACAAGCTTCTCCACAGGTAATATGGCATATTTAATGGAAACCTAATGAAATTTATGAGCAAACGTAGGTGATAAAGAAAAAAAAAACCAAAATGGCCTTCACATGTCACAAATTGATTCAATACTGCTAGCAAGCCATGCCATCAGGTTTTCAACATGGACACGGGCATACCTCTGTCGCAACAATTAATTTTTCGAGACGTGAAGAAAAGGCTCCATGGAACCTCCTCGACTTTAGTTTTTTTGAACCACTTCTTCTCGGTCAAAGGAAGACCTGTTGCTTGACCTAACAACTCCTCTGTGACTTCAACCTGAACGTCTCCCACCTTGGCTCGACATCCATCAAACAAAAGGGAAAATTCCTGAGCGATTCGCAAATTGAACCCCTGGAATTTCTTAATAAAAATAAGCCAGCCTTGATCCACCAGATATTCGCTTGCATCATCGCACATGAGTAAGGTCTGAGAGCCATTGGGTTCGATCCTAACAACCAGAGCCATGGGGATTCGACAAGCAGTCAATAAAACACAGTGAGTATGGAGGGTTTCGAAGGAGAAAACCAGAGCGACATTTCAGACCCAAAACTCATCAATAACCTAGGGTGTATGAACAGAAGTTCCTCAATATGAAATGATAGGTGTTTTGTGAAATGAATGTGAGGAGTACAAGCAAAAACCAAGACTAAGCTCGAAGTGATGGGATTACTGTCATCGAACTGCCACCTGTTACATGGTACAGGCCACGACCAGGTGCATTAAAACTTCATCATTGTGCAACAAGGTAGGTTTGGTTTCTAAAGTTTAGGATAGGGAAAAAATTTTAAAAACCAAAATGTAGTGACAAGGGAACGCATGACCAAGAGCCACAAAAGATATATCAAGGTTTGAATTAAAAGGACCCTTGTTGATTCAAATAACAATCCATAAGCATGCTTCACATTTGAGGAGTCAACAAAGAAGATGAGCTTGATAGTAGGAAACAAAGTCTTTATTAACAAAAACTGTGGAGCCATCTACCTTTCATAAACTTTTAAATGAAGTGGTAATACAATCATAAGTTTTAATGCATCATTTTCATGCTTTCAGTCATGAATGAAGAACGAAAACAAAAACACTAGGAATAACCGAAAACTCACATTTGTAGTTTCAAAAAAATGCTTATGAAGGACAAAAATGTACGACCCCAGGTAGGTAGTTACATAGAATATTATTTGATGCTTTAAAAAGTTAAAAATATGTTGGG
This sequence comes from Picea mariana, assembly GCA_032191745.1. Taxonomy (NCBI): domain Eukaryota; kingdom Viridiplantae; phylum Streptophyta; class Pinopsida; order Pinales; family Pinaceae; genus Picea; species Picea mariana. Next base: position 152,520 of record JASDQU010104062.1, read on the forward strand.
CTACCAACAAGGTCCTATGACACAAAGGGTGTCTCAGTTGCTTGTATGGCATGGAGTTGGGAAATAATGCCAGAATGAGATTTTTTGAGCATATTTTCCATGCAATGGGAACTAATGATCTCTGGGGAATCGATAGTCATTCCTTGGAACTTATATTGTTGGACCTCCTGGTCGAATTGCATGGTTAATTCCTTAAAATCCGTGACAATGGGACCCAAAGTCCTTAGCCATTATGCACCCAACACAATTTCACAACCACCCATGTCGATAGAAAACATATGATATTTAGGGTGGTATTCACCGATTTGGAGACGCACATTTTCAAAATGCCCTCCACATTTCATGGACCTGCGATTGGCAATGATGATTTGAAAATTATTGACTACACGGATATAGAAATTAGTTTCTTGGGCAATGCAGTGATGAATAAAATTATGGGTGCTTCCACTATCAACAATAATAATGACCTTCCTATGCTTGATGTAACCAATTCGCTTGAGGGTTTGGGGAGCAAAGAAGCCAATGAGATCATTTAGGGAAATGACTAGTTCTACTTCAGGAGGGTATGAGGGAGGGTTTATGTCAGTGGGTTCATGTGACACTGACATAAGGGGAGCCTCAACATCCTCTTCTGAAGCATCCTCCGAGATGGCCATAAAAATATTTTGTTCCTTACACTTGTTCCCCGGAAAATATTTGTCATCACAATTATAACAAAGGCATTTGAGTTGGCGTTCAACCATTTTGGCCCTGGTCAATTTCTGGATCTTTGGTGGAGTAGAAGGAGGAGTGGGAGTTACTGTTTTAGTGCGAGGAATAAAGGAGGGTTTTTAGTTTTGATAAGAGACAACCTCTTGTGCTTCCTTAGCTCTTTTAGTATAATCCACCCAACTCTAAGGCAAAGCCATGAGGACATGATCATGAATCTAATCCATGAGGCCACTGATAAAACATTCTCGGAAAAAAGAATCAGACATGCCCACTGTACGGAAATCCAGTCGCTCAAAAGCATTGATAAAGTCTTCCACAATGACAGATTGTTTCAACTTTGTCAAGAAGCCTAAATGGTTGGTGTCAGTGTCAAAGTGTTCATAAAGCTCTGCCATAAAGTGTTTCCAAGCCACATACCCTTGGCAGGCATTTTTTCTCCATTGCCACCATTTCCAACGTTCTTGATCTAGATGGAGAACACCATACCGAATTTTGGCCAACTCATCCGTAATTCCATACAAAGAGAAATAATGTTCCATTTGAGTTACCCAGCCAGTGGGATCTGATCCATCAAATTTGGTCACATCCACACACGGAAGGCATAGGTCATGCTGAAAGTGATGGGGCTGAAAATTCTGGGAAGAAGAGGAAGTTTCACCTTGGGTATGCAAAGGTGGTTTAGATAAGGGAAGATCTGCAAGGATATGCAACTTGGTGCAGATCATCGTAGTGATAGATTCAAGCTGGGTAGTAATGTCTTGTTTGAGTTCCGCGATTGAGGCGATGATGGAAAAATGCATCTTTTGATTGGTGGTGGAAATATTGGCACTGTGTTGTCGCACTTCTTGTTGGTTTTCTGTGAAATTAGAATGAAAGGTAGTGAAGCGAGCTTCCAAGTCTTAGCTACGGGCATGGGCCATGATGACAAGGGAACACGAAAAGGGGCAAGTGGGACCACATAGAAAATGGGTTATGGGTGAAGTGTATCACAACATTTAGGGCGGCGAGTTGAATCCAATGGGGAAAATGCCAAATAAGGGTGTTGGGTCCACAAGAAAAAAAAAATTTGCTGAAAAATGATAGGTATGATTGTGATAAGGGCGAAGAGAGAAATCCAACAGAATAGGTCTCAAATAATGGTGCCAATAGGATCTAGACTCGTTTTGTTTTTACTCCTGCAGAGTTATACTCCTATCTGAAGAATACTGCAATGATGAAATGCGTAAGTGCTTAACAGGAAGAAATGTGTAGTAATCTCAAAACTCAAATGCAGGAGACACCGTTGCTCCCTAATAGATATTTTATGTTCTGTTTTTGTTTTCATCCCAAGGGTTAGGTATTCAAGGGTTCTACAGACAAGGGTTTTCCCTATGCTATAACTCTTTGATATATGTGTCGGGTCCAACAATATTACTCGACCCAATATCTCAGGGAACCAACTAAGGAGGCTAGACTATGCCCTTAGTTGTACTACCTGACTACCCAGGTACTGGAGAGTATCTTCCCGAGTGTTTTTCTTGGTGGCACTAAAACAATCAGGTGGTTGATCAGTTTAACTATGGAGGGATTCAGGAGATCTATGTCAATACGTATACAGGTGTTGTCTGATGCACTACCACTCGAAGGGGTACCAACAGGGGTTACAAGGGTGGCCAACAGATGTGCTCTTAAGTACCACTTGTATTTCTTGTGTGTATGAATCTTGACTGCAGTTTTATGCACGTAACGGCATATCTTTGTAGCTTAAAGACGTTGGAATACGTCTCTACCTTGAAAAAAATTAACCCACAATTTTCTGCTGAGGAAGGTGCTCTGATACCACTTGTAATATTCCAGATATAAACAAGTATGCAGAACAAAAATAAACAGCTAGAAATGGAAAATGAACAACAATATAACCATAACAACACCACAATAATACAAAATGATACCAGAATAATACCAGAAAGATCACTTTGATTACTAAGAGCAATGTTCAATTGCCTGTTCGAGGGGGAAACCTCCAACAGAGAAGAGATCTATTACAATAATATCCAAGACAAAAGTTCTCATACCCTCAACTCTTATTTATACTAAATATGTCTATCAAAAGAACCATCTAGAGGAAGATCCTTCTAGAAGTGGAAGCTTCTATTAAGTCTTCTTACATTGGACTTATTCTTCCTTATTGCTAGACCTTATTAAGATTGACCTTTATTACATGGAAATACATTATTCTATATACATGAGGGGTTAGGTCCCTAACATGTCCTCCCCCTTAAAAGCAGCCTTGTCCTCAAGGATTGAGATGGGGAAATTGTTGTAGAATGGTAGCTAGTTCCCAAGTGGCATCTGTTGGAGTTGTATATTTCCACTAGACTAACACTTCCTTGATGGTTCGCTGATGTAGATGACACTCACGCTGATCCAAAACTGCTTGTGGTTGTAGCCAAATGGAGCCTTCTTCGTCCAACTTAGAAAGGTTGGTTTGAGTTTGGCACTTAGTTCCAATCACCTTCTTTAAGTAGGAAACATGAAAAACAAGATGGAGCTTAGAATGACTGGGAAAAGATAACTGATAGGCCACCTGTCTCACACTTTTGAGAGCTGTATAAGGATCATAAAATTTGGGTGCCAGTTTCTGACAATGGTTAACCTTAACGTAATTTTTCTTATAGGGTTGCGGTAAAAAAAACACATGATCTCCTTCGAAAAATTGGCGTTCAGAGAAACCTTGATCTTCTTGTTGCTTCATGAGATTTTGGGCCATGACCAAATTATCTTTGAGGGTATGAAGAATAGCCTCTCGAACTATAAGTGTTTGGTCAACCGCCTGGACCTTCGAGACACCTTGTGAATATGAGAGAACTAAAGGTAGATTTTGTCCATATACCACTTCAAAATAAGTCATGCGGGTAGTTGTATGTTACGAAGTGTTGTACCACAATTCAACTAGTGGTAACCATTGAGCCCACTAATTTTTCCTTTCTGATGCAAAACACCTCAAATATGTTTCCAAATACTTGTTGACAATTTCAGTTTGACCATCAATTTGGGGATGATAAGTTGTGCTAAGATGAAATTGGGTGCCTTGTAGATTGAACACTTCTTTCCAAATATTGTTGGTGAAAGTTGGGTCGCGATCAGAGACAATAGAATGTGGCGTGCCATGAAGCTTGAAGACCTCATCAATGAAAAGTTGAGCGACAATGGATGCGGTAAATGGGTGTTGAAGAGAATAAAAATGAGCATACTTCGAAAGACGATCAACTACCATCCCAAAAAATTATGAACGTCCTATTTCATACCATCCCAGAAAAAAGAACGTTTGACCCTGTCATAGGTTTTGGTAAACCCGGAGTGCCCAGACGTGGGTGTAGCATGAAGCTCAGAAAGTACCGTGGATTTAAGTTTTGAATTTTTGCTTAAATAAAAATGACCTTTGTATCAAGGCTCATCATTGAGCCAAGAGTACCTTGGGGAAAATGGAGAATTTGACTACAATTATTGTATCAGATACGAAATTTTGGGATCGTGTAGCCATTCCCGGAGAATAGTTTGGAGCCACTCTGGTACAAGGAAGGAGAGAGAAAAAAGGGACCCTTCATCTTTATATTTTCTAGAAAGTGCATCAACAACCACATTGTCTTTTCCTTTGTTGTAAATGATCTCATAATCATATCCAACGAGCTTAGTCACCCATTTTTGTTGCTCTGGGGAGGAAAGGCGTTGTTTCAGAAAATACTTGAGGCTTTGATGATCTGTCTTAATTTGGAAGCGTTTCCCCAATAAATAAGGGTTCCAAAGATCCACGGCATGTAGAATAGCCAACATTTCCTTTTCATAGATTGATTTTCCCAAATTGTGCTCGGATAGTTGTTTGTTGGTAAAGGCCAAAGCTTGACCCTCTTGCATAAGGACAATGCCAATTCCTTTTTTAGAAGCATCACATTTCAAGACAAAGGTCTTTGCGAAATCAGGAAGGGTCGAGACTGGAGTGGTGCACATGGGCATCTTCAAGGTTTGAAAATCCTAAGAAGCTCTGGAGTCCAAGTGAAATAATTCTTTTTAAGGAGTGCAGTGAGAGGTGCCGCAATATTTCAATAATTATTAACAAACTTGTGATAATAAACTATTAAACTTAGAAATCCATGCAATCTTTTGAGAGTCTTTGGGTGAGGTCAATCTTTCATAGCTTCAATCTTTTTAGGATCCACCAAGTACTCAAATTTCGAGGCACCAAAATCACATTTAGATTGTTTGAGGAAAATTTGGTGTTGGGAGAGTAGATGGAGAAATCAGTTGACATGAGAAAGATGGGGTGTCCATGTTTTACTATATATGAGGATACATCAAAGAAAACTAAGACAAAATGATGGAGAAAAGGATGGAAGACATGATTCACGAGGCTTTGGAAAGTGGAGGGAGAATCACACAAGGCAAAGGGCATGACCAAAAAATCATAATGGCCCTTATGAGTTCTAAATGCAGTCTTAGGAATGTCTGCCTCTTTCATACGGATCTGGTGGTAGCTAGAGTAAATATCAAATTTAGTAAAGAAATGGGCGCCACTCAATTCAACCAAGAGGTCATTAATGACAAGAATGAGAAATCTGTCTTTAATGGTGAGTTTTTTGAGGGTACAGAAGTCAGGACACATGCGCCAAGAACCTTCTTTCTTAAGGACCATTGTTATAGAGAAATCCCCCTGCGGACAAGTAGATTCTCTCTTGGATACTAGACCCCTAACTCCAAGATAGAAAGTACTATTATGGACACTCAAATTCCTTTATCATAAAGCTAAACTATCAAAGAAGAGGAGGGAAGAATGGTAAATACCACTTTACCGATGTTTGTCCTTGCTCACTCCGGGATGATCTTGATCTCCAAGTTCAATCGAAGGTCCTGTGATACAATGAGAAACAACAACAATACTTCCTACTCTAATATGATTAGCTTCATAACGAATCTATGAAAAAAACAAGTTCATATACACAAACTTTAAAGGAAACAGGCCAAGAATGAATTTATATTAATGAGAACAAAGTGTTGCTTACAACCATGGATGTAGTGCAACATCTTCACCAAGCTCTCTTTGTCCAGACCCTTGCTCAAATAATCCACACAAAATGTTGATGCTTTACTGTTCATGTACTTTCTTATGATATCATAAGTTAGGTATAATTTTCAATCTCCACCCCCCTTCACCATGAGAAAGCCTCCTTGTATAAGCTTGGAGAGGCCCAACCACTTGAGAGATATTTGGGATAAGTTGAGGATTCTTCTCCTTCAGTTTTGTATCTTCCCTAAGATCATGCCTTGATCTCTTATTCGAATCCAACCACCTTCAAAAATTGAGGGGATTCTTCCCTGATTTATCTCAACAAGCCAAAATTTACTCAAAAAATGGGTATCTCTCCCCCAACATGGGGCACAGAGCATTGTAGCACTCCCCCAAAGAAGCCCAAGGAGCTTGAGCACTCCCTGACAATGCATAGGGGAGCGTTGCCTTCCAAATTTGATATTTGAGTGGGTTTTTCAGTGCCAAAAGGTTTGTACTCCTTGCCAAATGACTTCTCTTCTTCAAAACTAGTCTTTGAGGTGTCTTAAGTGTCCTTATGATATCGTTAGAGAGACGACATAGGCAAGATAACAATATGATGTTTGCAACACTTGCAGACAAGATGTGACACTTACACCACTTGTAATGACGACACTTGCGACACTATTGAAGTGAGTAATTTTGATGTGTAACAACCATGACCATAGGTGCAGAATAGGGAATCGTACTAGGGCAGATAACACCTACGTTGAGCAGGTCTTGAAATTTTTTCTCTATTTCATTTTTTTGGGAAAAGGGTTGACGATAGGGATGGATATTGGGAGGAATGCTTCCGAGGACAAGGGGAATGGAATGATCATGAACATCATGGGAAGGAGGAAATCCATGGGGAGTGGGAAAAAACACTTGACGTTTAGAGAGGATGGATTGGAGGTCCTGCGACACAAAGGGTGTCTCAGTTGCTTGTATGGCATGGAGTTGGGAAATAATGCCAGAATGACCTTTTTTGAGCATATTTTCCATGCGATGGGAACTAATGATCTCCGGGGAATTGACGGTGATGCCTTGGAACTTATATTGTTGAAACTCTTGGTCGAATTGCATGGTTAATTCTTTAAAATCCATGAGAATGGGACCCAAAGTCCTTAGCCATTCTGCACCCAACACAATTTCACAACCACCCATGTCGATAGAAAACATATGATATTTCAGGTGGTATTCACCCATTTGGAGACACACATTTTCACAATGCCCTCCACATTTCATGGACCTACCATTGGCAATGATGATTTGAAAATTATTGACTGCATGGATATAAAAATTAGTTTCTTGGGCAATGCGGTGATGAATAAAATTATGGGTTCTTCCACTATCAACAAGAATGATGACCTTACTATTCTTGATGTAACCAATTAGCTTGAGGGTTTGGGGAGCAAAGAAGCCAGTGAGATCATTTAGGGAAATGACTAGTTCTACTTCGGGAGGGTATGAGGGAGGGGTTATGTCAATGGGTTCAGGTGACACTGACAGAAGGGGAGTCTCAACATCCTCTTCTGAAACATTCTCCGAGATGGCCATAAAAATATTTTGTTCCTTACACTTGTTCCCCGGAAAATATTTTTCATCACAATTATAACAAAGGCCTTTGAGTTGGCGTTCAACCATTTTGGCCCTAGTAAATTTATAGATTTTTGGTGGAGTAGAAGGAGGAGTGGGAGTTATTGGTTTAGTGTGAGGAATGAAGGAGGGTTTTCAGTTTTGAGAAGAGACAACCTGTTGTGCTTCCTTAGCTCTTTTAGTATCATCCACCCAACTCTAAGTCCAAGCCATGAGGACATGAGCACGAATCTCATCCATGAGGCCACTGATAAAACATTCTCGGAAAAAAGCATCAAACATGCCCTCTATACAAAAATCCAGTCGCTCAAAAGAAGTTATAAAGTCTTCCACTATGCCAGATTGTTTCAACTTTGTCAAGCGGCCTAAATGGTTGGTTTCAGTGTCAAAGCATTTATAAATCTCTATCACAAAGTGTGTCCAAGCCACATACCCTTGGCGGGCATTTTTTCTCCATTGCCACCATTTCCAATGTTCTTGATCTAGATGGAGAACACCATACCGGAGTTTGGCCAACTCATCCGTAATTCCATACAAAGAGAAATAATGTTCCATTTGAGTCACCGAACCAGTGGGATCTGATCCATCAAATTTGGTCACATCCACACACAAAAGGCATAGGTCATGCTGAAAGTGATGGGGATGAAAATTATGGGAAGGAGAGGAAGTTTCACCTTTGGTATGCAAAGGTGGTTTAGATAAGGGAAGTTCTGCAAGGATATGCAACTTGGTGCAGATCATCATAGTGATAGATTCAAGATGGGAAGTAATGTCTTGTTTGAGGTCTTGTTTGAGTTCCGCAATTGAGGCGGCGATGGAAAAATGCATATTTTGATTGGTGGTGGCAATATTGGCACTGAGTTGTCGCACTTCTTGTTGGGTTTCTGTAAAATTAGAATGAAAGGTAGTGAAGCGAGCTTCCAAGTCTTAGCTAGAGGTATGGGCCATGATGACGAGGGAACACAAAAAGGGGCGGGTGGGACCATACAAAAAATGGGTTATGGGTGAAGTGTATCACAACGTTTAGGGCGGGGAGTTGAATCCAATGGGGAAAATGCCAAATAAGGGTGTTGGAAGGGGGTCGGGTCCACAAGAAAAAAAAAATTGCTAAAAAATGATAGGTATGACTGCGATAAGGGCGAAGAGAGAAATCCAACGAAATAGGTCTCAAATAATGGTGCCAATAGGATCCAGACTCTTTGTTTTTACTCCTGTGGAGTTATACTCCGATCTGAAGAAAAATGTAGTGATGAAATGCCCAAATGCTTAACAAGAAGAATTGTGTAGTAATTTGAAAACTCAAATGGAGGAGACACAGTTGCACCCTAATAGATATTTTATGTTCTGTTTTTGTTTTCATCCCAAGGGTTAGGTATTCAAGGGTTCTACAAACAAGGGTTTTCCCTGTGTTATAACTCTTTGATATATGTGCGGGGTCCAACAGTATTACTCAACCCAATATCTCAGGGAACCAACTAAGGAGGATAGACTATGCCCTTAGTTGTACTACCTGACTACCCAGGTACTAGAGAGTATCTTCCCGAGTGTTGTTCTCGATGGCACTATAGCAATCAGGCGGTCGATCAGTTTATCTATGGAGGTATTCAGGAGATCTATGTCGATTCATATACAGGTGTTGTCTGATGTGCTACCACTCGAAGGGGTACCAACAGGGGTTACAAGGGTGGCCAACATATGTGCGCTTAAGTAACACTTGTATTTCTTGTGTGTATGAATCCCGACCGTGGTTTTATGCATGTAACGACAGATCTTTGTAGCTTAAAGAGGTCGGAATATGTCTCTACCCTGAAAAAAATTAACCCACGATTTTCTACTGAGGAAGGTGCTATGATACCACTTGTAATATTCCAGATATAAAAAAGTATGCAGATCAAAAATAAATAGCTAGAAATGGCAGATGAACAACAATATAACCATAACAACACCACAATAATACCAACTGATACCAGAATAATACCAGAAAGATCACTTTGATTACTAAGAGCAATGTTCACTTGCCTCTTTGAGGGGGAAACCTCCAACAGAGAAGAGATCTATTTGCAAGATACCAGATATATAAAATATGTAGAACATAAATAAAATGCTAGAAATGGCAGAATAGTAGTAAAATATCCAGCATAATCTTCACAATACACAGAAATGATATACGAAATAGCAATAGAAAAGCACTTTGATTCAGAAAGCAATGTTCACAGGCCTTTTCGAGGGGGCAACCTCCAGTCAAACAGCCCTCTGTTACAATAATATCCAAGCTAGGGTTTTCATACCCTCGACCCTTATTTATACTAAATATGTCTATTAAGAGAAGCATCTAGAGGAACATCCTTCTATAAGTGGAAGCTTCTATTAGGTCTTCTTACATCTGCCTTATTCTATTTTATTGAAAGGTCTCATTAATATTGACCTTTATTACATCCGAATACATTGATCTACCTATGTGCGGGTTAGGACCTTAGCATGTCCGCCCCCCTTAAAAACAACCTTGTCCTCAAGGCTTG